>OZ026836.1:30021326-30070635 GCA_964023205.1 Lutraria lutraria
CGTCTGCATTTTAAAGTTTTCAGATAGCGCAGAAGATAGTTCACGTGACCTGGGAAAACTGTATTTCCGTCACCGTTTTATTTGTGTCATAAATTATTTTGAGACTGCCAATAAACTACTGTATTTCCAATAAAAGACAAACGCGAGTAGGTTCTAACTAAATACAACCTTTAATATTAATTATGTTTAAAGATTATAATTACTGATTTACTTTGATATTTATAAAAAATAAACATCTCGGCTGCATATACAGATATCTTAACTCGGCATATAATTTATGTACTTTAAAGAGGTTAAAACTTGTCTACACTGAAACACTTACTTAGGTAGTAACTTTATTTTGACATATTTTGACATTAAAATTTGAATTATAATCCCAATTTATGTACGCAATGAATAATTAAGCATATATATAAGTAGACTATAGTGTTATAATAAATGTCAAGAAAGACAATAAAATGCCACAATGTTAGCCTTGACTTTTTACTGTAATACGTTTACTTCCTTTATTTCATGAATTGGAATTACAAAAATGCACGATGAAAATATATTATTCTGGTTTGAATATCTGTAAAAGATTCGTGATAATACAGTAAATCCCCACAAAACCGGACTCTTCCGGACTTCCGGATAATACATATTCAGTCAAATTTATCACAGACTATGTGAGCCTCGTCCGGGGTTCGAACTCAAAATCTCTTGATAAGTAGACAAATGCTCTTACCACCTGAGTCAACCTGGCGGGCACCGAGAATTCCAGAGTAAGTATCACGCTTTGTTAGATATTATGAAAAAAAAACACATTTAGCATTAAAAATAAAGCAAAAGATAAAAATATGTTCATGCGATAGACTACAGTATTCGGTATTAGTTTATTATAGCTGTTTGTGAGTATATAGTGTAGTGTCTATTACTAGTTTGTCTAATCCTGGCCATTTGATTGGCTAATGGTGATGACTGAATCTATTAATAGTTGACAGGTAAGTAATTATGGAGGCATTGCCTAGATAAGTTGTTGTGTGGCTATTTGAAGTTCGATGTGGTTGTATGATAGTGCTCATATTTATGGTGATTTCATTAACATTTCTATTTGGTTGATGTAGAGTATGATATTACCATGTGCTTGTGAACTATATACATGAATTTATTCATTTGTCAAATACTCATGATTGTCATTATAATGTGTATTACTCTCCTTAATGGAGGATTGAATTAAATATACAGTCAATATCCTTTATGAAAAAAGTAACTTCATACAAAAAAAAAACCAATATGCTTCTTGTAATTCGTCTACCTATAACGTAGTGTTATAGTTGTTCTTGTTCTTTCTAAAGTGTCTGGCCTTATTAAGAGACACATTAGTATGACTATGTTTCTAGGTACATATTCGAACAGGTATTATAGTAATGTAATGGAAATGACAATGCAAAATGTATGTACAACAAAAACTGATCTAATATATTAATAATTAAGTGACGACGCCCCCCTCTTAGGTTTCTAATAAGTATAATGTGAAACCAAGAAAATGATACATTAATTTACTCTGCATAAGGCATATTAGTCACTATTCTTTTAAGGCAACTCCCTACTGCTTATGTGCTTCGTTTAGGCCGTCTTTCATTTCAAGTTTCGTGTATCATTTAAGTGTACAACATGTATGTACAGGCAAATATGAGAACAAAGGGCACCCTTGGGAGAGACAAATTGTAGCCTTTCGGTGTCCTCTATTCTAAGATCATTGTGTTCCAAATAATCAATGACAGTTAGAAAAAATGGCCTTTATTCACAGGGTGGCTTAAATCGAGATGGCCGCTAACACCGGTTTGACCGTACTCGTGCTAATAAGATCACACCATAAAGTTCTATATCGGTATTGGTAGAAAACACTATGTTTTGTACTCACTTTTTAGTTGTGTTCACTAACAGATACGGAGATACATCTATTCCGTCGGGAATTCTGTGATTATCATAGAATACATTCCTTTGGTTTATAGCAAACTCATAGTCTGTATCTCTCGTCGGTATTTCTTGATTATTTGTATATTTTACAATAAATATCCACAATATCAACACTCGTATGAGCAGAACGGTATATCCGGTACAATCACGGAATCGGCACCACATTATTGTCCTGAAAATAACAGAAATAAAACTGAACACATATCTGTATGGACCGGAAGTGGAGAAATTAGTTAGCTGCATCAATACATAACAGCTAGCATCAATACATAACAGCTAGCATTATTACATAATAGCTAGCATCAATACATAACAGCTAGTATCAATACATAACAGCTAGCATCAATACATAACAGCTAGCATTATTACATAATAGCTAGTATCAATACATAACAGCTAGCATCAATACATAACAGTTAGCATCAATACATAACAGCTAGCATCATTATATAACAGCCAGCATCAATACATAACAGCCAGCATCAATGCATAGCAGCTAGCATCATTATATAACAGCCAGCATCAATACATAACAGCTAGCATCATTATATAACAGCCAGCATCAATACATAACAGCTAGCATCATTATATAACAGCCAGCATCATTATATAACAGCTAGCATCATTATATAACAGCCAGCATCAATACATAACAGCTAGCATCATTATATAACAGCCAGCATCATTATATAACAGCTAGCATCATTATATAACAGCCAGCATCAATACATAACAGCTAGCATCATTATATAACAGCCAGCATCATTATATAACAGCTAGCATCATTATATAACAGCTAGCATCATTATATAACAGCCAGCATCAATACATAACAGCCAGCATCAATACATAACAGCTAGCATCATTATATAACAGCTAGCATCATTATATAACAGCTAGCATCAATACATAACAGCCAGCATCAATACATAACAGCTAGCATCATTATATAACAGCCAGCATCATTATATAACAGCTAGCATCATTATATAACAGCTAGCATCATTATATAACAGCCAGCATCATTATATAACAGCCAGCATCATTATATAACAGCCAGCATCAATACATAACAGCTAGCATCATTATATAACAGCCAGCATCATTATATAACAGCTAGCATCATTATATAACAGCTAGCATCATTATATAACAGCTAGCATCATTATATAACAGCCAGCATCAATACATAACAGCCAGCATCATTATATAACAGCCAGCATCAATACATAACAGCCAGCATCAATACATAACAGCCAGCATCAATACATAACAGCCAGCATCAATACATAACAGCCAGCATCAATACATAACAGCTAGCATCATTATATAACAGCCAGCATCAATACATAACAGCTAGCATCAATACATAACAGCTAGCATCATTATATAACAGCCAGCATCATTATATAACAGCTAGCATCAATACATAACAGCCAGCATCAATACATAACAGCTGGCATCAATACATAACAGCTGGCATCAATACATAACAGCTAACAATAATACATAACAGCTGGCACCAATACATTACAGTTAGCATTAATACATGACAGCTAGCATCAATACATGACAGCTAGCATTAATACATAACAGCCAGCATCATTATATAACAGCCAGCATCAATACATAACAGCTGGCATCAATACATAACAGCTGGCATCAATACATAACAGCTAACAATAATACATAACAGCTGGCACCAATACATTACAGTTAGCATTAATACATGACAGCTAGTATCAATACATAACAGCTAACATTAATACATGACAGCTAGCATTTATACATAACAGCTAGCATTAATACATGACAGCTAGCATTAATACATGACAGCTAGCATTTATACATAACAGCTAGCATTAATACATAACAGCTAGCATTAATACATGACAGCTAGCATTTATACATGACATCTAGCATTTATACATAACAGCTAGCATTAATACATAACAGCTAGCATTAATACATGACAGCTAGCATCATTATATAACAGCCAGCATCAATACATAACAGCTAACATTAATACATGACAGCTAGCATTAATACATAACAGCTAGCATTAATACATGACAGCTAGCATAAATACATAACAGCTAGCATCAATACATGATAGTCTTAACAGCTAGCATCATCACACACCAGTTAGCATCATTACATACCAGCTACCATCAATAACGATATATTTCATCAATACATAACAGATATTTACCTAGAATATTGAATTATCGATTTCCAAATTTTTCAAATTTCACTGATTTAAGTATTAGATGACTAACAAAAACGTCTAACAGTTCATTGCTTTAATTAGTGATGACAAAAATGCATAAAAATGTACAAGAATTCGTTTTATCGCACATCACAATAAAGCTCTGTTTTTTTATATAATGAGTATGCAACATTTTGGGAGCTTATATACACAGGTATACTTGAAGGTGCGAAAAACTGTATTTTAGCCCAGTATATCATCGTTACAGGCCAAGGAACTACACATTGTAATAATAAAGCATTTAAGAAAGTAATAATAGCGGGTTAACAGTTCTTAATAGGCCACAGTCGGCGATTTATTGTTCAAGTTATATTGATTTTTACACTAAAACTAATGGAGGGCACTGGTTTGCATTGTCATGCATGGTTATCTGACGTTCTGTAGAGAAAACAGCACTGTTCCTGGGAATTCTCAATTCATTTAGTCATGTATTTCAATAAAAATATTTCTCATTTATGCCATTTAGTTGCATTTAAATTAACACAAAGGTTAAAATTACCAAAAAGATGTGAAGTAGGTGTTAGTTAGGTAATTAATTTATACCAGACCTGATAAGCTCAGCAGTAATATACAACTAAACTTATCTAGTACGTAAACTGACCCCGAGATTATAAAACTTAAGGACGGTCTCCGAGCTCAAACCTCAAGTCCGTTCTCAAAGTATTATGGTTGAAACGACAGAGCTGGATAATGTTTAAATACATATTCAGGTCAATTATGATATCAATAATAACATTAAATGTCTGATCATAATTAACTTAGAACCATTAAAAGACAAAATATGAGTTTTGACCTCGGAGTCCGATCTCAAGTTTTATAACCTCGGGGCCTGTTCTAAATGCGAGAAATGTCAATGCAAAATAATTTGAGAAATGTAAGCTGTATCAACAGTTCAATAAACCGTCAAGAAATAGCATGCTGATATTATGACAATATTCCGGACATGCCATGTGATAACTTTGTAATAAACCGTCAAGAAATAGCATGCTGATATTATGACAATATTCCGGACATGCCATGTGATAACTTTGTAATAAACCGTCAAGAAATAGCATGCTGATATTATGACAATATTCCGGACATGCCATGAGATAACGTTGTAATAAACCGTCAAGAAATAGCATGCTGATATTATGACAATATTCCGGACATGCCATGAGATAACGTTGTAATAAACCGTCAAGAAATAGCATGCTGATATTATGACAATATTCCGGACATGCCATGAGATAACGTTGTAATAAACCGTCAAGAAATAGCATGCTGATATTATGACAATATTCCGGACATGCCATGGGATAACGTTGTAATAAACCGTCAAGAAATAGCATGCTAATATTATGACAATATTCCGGACATGCCGTGGGATAACGTTGTAATAAACCGTCAAGAAATAGCATGCTGATATTATGACAATATTCCGGTCATGCCGTGGGATAACGTTGTAATAAACCGTCAAGAAATAGCATGCTGATATTATGACAATATTCCGGACATGCCGTGGGATAACGTTGTAATAAACCGTCAAGAAATAGCATGCTGATATTATGACAATATTCCGGACATGCCATGAGATAACGTTGTAATAAACCGTCAAGAAATAGCATGCTGATATTATGACAATATTCCGGTCATGCCGTGGGATAACGTTGTAATAAACCGTCAAGAAATAGCATGCTAATATTATGACAATATTCCGGACATGCCATATTGTACTGACTAAAACTATGTACCCCACAATGCAGAATAGTCCTTGCTATGTAGATTATTATAGTATCAAGCGACAGATCGACAACTATTGTGTAATAGTTTGTTTAAGTTCTATGACCCGAATTTCCTTTCACTAAATCCAGATCGGCATCAGTATTTAAGCTAATTAGCAGGTTTAGGATACAACTAAACTGATTAAGTTAAGTATATTTGATAAGTTATGATAAATTAGATTAAACGACTTAAGTAGTCGACCAGATCAATTGTCGGATACTCGTGAAAAGAAAACAATGCAGACAGTGTTGTATGGTAACTTAAATGTGTCTGAAGGTTAACACAGGATAAAATGTGGTTCTGTGTACCATAACTAAACTGGTCTTTTTTATTTCGTCTTGTTGACCGTTTTAGTAATGGAAATGTCCTCTTTCTATAAACAGATTCTTTCACGTGGTTTTCGGAACGCTCCGGACTTAATCCAAAGCATTACGAGGAAAATGTTGAAATAAAATATTCGACACCTTTCGACTGTTGAAGGTATATTTTAGGTCATGTTGATAGATCTAAGAATATTTCATCGCACTGTTCATATGAAATTTGCACGTTTATAGAATAGGAAAAAGAACAACTGACTCTGATGATAAACTGCAATGCAATGCATACATCTTCGACAAACGGACATTCGACAAGATAAAATGGTGTTTAATATTTTGTATCATTACAAAAAAAAGCATGTATACATGTGACATTAATTCATTGTATTTGAATGCATGTATTTACTACAACCAAGGACTTATATACATACATGTATGTATATAAGTCCTTGCTACAACTATAAAGTCATTTATAAAATCGAATACACGGAGAAGTGTCTGAAAAGTATCCTAAACTCGCCGAACTAAAAATTACAACAATCAATCGCAATAACGAAACGACAAGCATTTTTTCATATACGGCCAGGAAGGTGCAAAGAGTTCAGATAGAATCGGACAATGCCGTTTTATTTTATCCTTATGTTGTCTTAAATGTGTTTTGAAAATGACTCAGTATATGAAGATAAAAGACGTTTTTTTCTCGCCCGTAAATAAAATCAAAATCAAAAGGTTAGATCAGGACGGTCAGGTACGGTTTATTTACGTAACCTATTATATAAGCAAAAATTTTCAGACCGTAAATTGATACATCACATGTACCTACGTGGAATTGATATGTCACTTAAAAATGCGAAGTTTGGCATTTACACGCCATTTTTGCCATAAAGTTACTGTCATGATGTAATAAAATAGCATGTAAGCTTTCAATTTAATCACCATAAAACTATTACTTCAAATCGTTGTGGAGAAACCACAGTGTTATTAGTTTGTATTTGAACCAAGAAACTATGTATACAATGATGAAAAAACTACGTTAGTTAGTTACCAGACATCATAACTGTAATGTAATTATGCATTATGCGTTCAAACCCGGTAATGCACCGATATTTTAGTGTTGAACACAAAATGAGAAATACTCGAATAGAACGTTTACAGAATCACGTGATATAATACACACACTTTGCACGTTAGATTTGTTATCCGCCATATTATTAACCAGTATTATATTCAGTACTTTCAGTTTAGATAATGATGATGTTGTATTTGTTACTATCAGTGTTGTTGTGGTTATTGTTGTTCATGATATGTATTGCTACCGACACCGAAGATGATAAAAATGATGCTCGTGATTAAGATTACTATTATCATAATTGTGTCCCCGTAGATAAATACAACAATGATGATGATAATGATGATGATTTTGACGATAGTGCTAATGCTGCAACTGGTGTTATTATCGAAACCGAAATTGATGCTGAAGTTAATTTTGTAGCTGATGCTGATATATGTTGTTAATGGTGTGCTTTTGCTTTTATTCTGCTGGCTTATCATGACACGATGACCGGTCATAAACATGACATGAATCATTGTTGTCCATGTTGCTATGGAGATCTGAAGATCTTGGTTATTTCACTTTCGCAACAGAAACAACAATTTGATTCTTGAGATTAAGTGTCGTTATCAAAATGGTATTTATTTTTTGTATCCACGTAATTTTAACTTACAGGACAGTTTGTATAGATTTACAAGAGCATGCTCGACCTGTCTAATTGCAATACCGTATCCTTTCAAACATTATATCATTTCTTCTAACGTAACACCAAATAATTATCCGCTAATGTATGGCAGGCGTAAAGCTTGGTCATTACATTACATATACTCAACCTTTAAATGTATAAGTAACATATAAATAATGATGTAAGATAACACATGTGTCCCACATATGGGATTGGATCGTAGGATTATATTTACTGATGTACTTGTTGACTAACAGGTTAATAAAATGATATGATTCGATTACTATACCAGAAATCCGCTTTTATGTATAAAACGCGCGGAACATTAATACGAATTGCATATTTTACACGTACCTACCAAAATACATGACTAAAACATAGGTAACTACAATGTTAACTGCATGAATATCACGTTAGTATAAGCTTAGCTTTTACGGTTATTAGCGTACTGTTAAAGTTCGCATCAAATGTAAAATGTTGACGCTGCCAAAAATATTGAAATGATTCTATTGCTTCGGGTTTATTCGTGTTTAATAACAGTACACAACAACAGTAACATAATTTCAGACTAAAGTTCACAGACCTTTGAAATGTGTAACATTTATTATGCCTTTTCGGGCTTAAACACAACTTCTATGATAAAGAGTCACTTCAAAAGCAAAAGTGGCCTTCGGAATTGAGAAGAAACTTAATATGCGTTTATAGTATTGAATTCAAACGTAAGCATTTGTGAAAATCTGTAAATTATTGCACAGTAAATTACTTAATATCTGTAAAGATTTTCTTTAATAATGCTTAAAAGTCAACAATAATGATTCAAGGGTATTGATATGTGCACATAATTGTCAACGTAATGAGCGTACCTATCACCTGAATAATATAACATTTGATAGGCGTTTAGTCAAACTTTGCCTTAGTATTTTTTTTTATAAATTAAGTTAACTTTGATCAGGGAGTGCCTATCACTGGTCGTTTCATCAGATTTTAATGCGCATTGACATATCGAGAGAGAAATAATTTGTACTAAGTTGAGAAATTTTTCGGCTGGATGTTTCGGAAATGTACGGAATAGGCCTAGTCCATGCTAGTACGGGTACTGATCAGTACTTAGGTTGCTAAGAGACACAAGTTTACTGATACCTTTTTCAGCTTTTTAAACTTACTGTTGTTGTTGTTGATGATGATGATGATGTTGTTGGTGTTTTCAAAAAAAATACAAGTATTAAGTTGACAACCCATATTTTACCAATCAAAGAACTTAAAATCATATACATTTACAATAGAATGGAAGTTTATACATGTATTTGAATATAAATGTACGGGGTCGTCTGTTTATCTTGTACGAAGTCTTCGGCTAAATATATCAACTTTTTACTGGGTTCCTAATGGTATGTTGTTTTATTATCCTCAGGTGAACCAGACGACAATTCGTGTTAATATTCCAAACTCTTTTCTAGACTGGGTCAACCGAAATTCTTCCTACGATAATGTAAGAGGAATTCCGAACGCAAACTTTGAAGTAGCAATGCAAATATTTACATAAGCAAGTAAAAGGTAACCGAAAATAACTTATTTCACGAAATGCATTTACCTAAGAATGTGACAGTAATGCAAGCAAGCCAGAAATCCTGTTTCGCGCACGTGCTTTTAGCGTTGAAATGTTTCGTTTGGTTGCTATGACGAGCGTCTGCTACAAAATGACTAAGAGCTACATGAAATCTTTCAGGAATGATAACGTTAACAATACCCAGTTCAGACTTCTATTTTTATGTTTTATTAAATGTAAGTCGTGAAATATACGTAAAAGTTATTTTGCATAGCATCATAATTATTAGATGCTGATTGTTGACAATATCAATCTTAAGGCTTATGTCGTGTTTGTATATTTTATATTAATTATTTATTGCTCGACCTTGCCCAATACAAAGGCGAGTCTTTCTTCTTCAGTGACTGGTCATACACAGCAAGTTTCTACATAAACATTCAAACCTAAGTCTTAGATCTTTCTTTATATATTTCCAAAAAAGATAATCTTTTTACATAAGTCAATGCTTTTCAAAATGCTGTAAAACCATCTTGAAATGTTATATAATATGATTATTATGTCCATAATATGTACTTTGTATATGATTATCAGTAAATAAAAAAAAAATTAAAAAAAAAAGTTTCTACATAAACATAAAAAATTATAATTTTCTTAACTCCAAAACAGGAGAGCTCATACAATTAGCTACAGTGTCATGTATAAAATTTTATATTATTTCAAATTATCCCCGAAGTTGCAGATTGAAGAGGGTTTTTTTTATTATTTTGACCACCCTGCTGTAAATGGGGTCTTTGATAAATCAGTGGCAAATGAGGTGTGTATGAATAAGAAAGAAATTACTTAAAACTTTATATAAAATTTCAACATTTTCAAATTTACCGTACCACAAGCTACACGATAGATCCAATAAGTGAACATCTCAATATAATCCATGTTGAATCATCCCTTGTTGTCATGGCATTAACACTTCCAGCAAAAAAAATACGTCGGATATTATCACTCAGATCTATATATAACACTCTAATCACGCTGATTGAAACATTTTCAAATTGAGAAAAAAAAATAGATTCAAATTCACTTATTAAGCTTTTGACTCTAACAATAAACATTTAAAAAGAATGTGGCCGTGTGAAAATATTCTCATTTATTTTAGTATTTATGGTAACCTTGTAGTCTCAGTTCTCGTTAGATTCATTAAGATATCCAGTTTCAATAAATTGCAATTCATACACTGATGACTTTTTAACATTTTAAAAATGTCAACTTTACATGCAATTTAGCCCCCCTATATGTATAATTATCATTTTCACACAAGACTATCGATATTAATGGATATAAGTTGGTTTACGGGTAAGATTTAAACTCGCGATGGCTCGTTCATGGGGTCGGTTATTAATATTGTTTGAACAGATAAAACTTCTATTTGGTCTTCGATATTATAATAATAATAACAACACGTTAATATCCCTTGTCCCCTGGCCTGTGACATTTACGGTATGAGATAACAAGCCTTATAGTTATGCTATTGAATGAAATCGTCGATGATAACACGTTTAATGAAAGAAGACACAATTTTCTCAATGTCTCAATTGTGAGAAAAAAAATACTAATCGGTGATGATCAAATCGATTAAGAAACGAATTTCCTGTCGATTGTATGCAAAATATACTTTAACATACTAGTTAGCCCAAGGATATTTTGATAAATTTGGTTAAAACTTTTTTGATGAAATACTTTTGTAACAACCAAAGGACATATCCAAAATTCAGACAAACGTGAAAGTTTGTTAATATTTTAGGAAATAAGACGTATACTATATATATAAAATACGGCCAAACCTTTGTTAGCGGTCACCTCTAAATAAAGGTCATTCTTTAGAAAACTGGCAATGATTACTTAGCACAAAATGACCTCCGAATAAAGGTCATCTGTCAATAAAGATCGCATTATGTCAGGCATGACTGTATGTGTAACATAAACAAATGTGTTTATTACATTAACATTATATTAAGTCATTACGATGTCCTTGATACATTATTACACCTGCTATCAACATTATATCAGCTTCGGCTTCTATCGTTTCATTACGAACGCAATGCTGTGAATGAAGCTGGAAGCGGTGAAACTTTGGAATCCGGCGGATTAGTATCCGAAAACAAACAACTTGTATTTCCTCTTCCGTTAAATAATGAATTTAGGCAATAGGATCGTTACACACATTTTTTCTTAAAAAGGGGCAACAGATTTTGGAAATACTTAAAAAATTTATAGGTTTCCATGATAGAAAATTATTTACAGCGAGATTTTTCAAAACCGATGACATTCTTTGGAGTTATCTTCCCTTTAAATTTGCACTAAAGTCATTGGGAGCAACCAATTTTCAAAGATTAAAGAAAAAAGAAAAACAATTTTAATAAACACTCATGGTAAAAAGATGCAACAGAACCGTAACAATCTAATTTGATAAAGAAAAGTATAGGTCACCATGCAAAATAAAAATATATTGATATTTTTTCTATTTTTTCAACAAGGGCAACAACTCTTACCAAAAAATCAAAAGTGTCGTAAAATAAATGTAATATTAACGTTTTTGTGTAGCATGAAACAGATAGACAAGAAAGGTATAGTTTTAGGGGCCTACTAGCTAATAAGGGCCATACTAGATAGTTTACTTAGATGTGTCATTAGATTAATTACAGTCTTACCTAACAAAGTATTATAATCTGCTTTTCATGCATAGTGAAGATTTTGTTGTTACGAGTTTAGTGTTTGACAGAGCTAATAAAGTTCAAAAAGGTATTTATGAACTAAGGTTGTTTCATTCGGTCAATATTTCTTTGGCCACCTTATGGCGGTTAATCATCGCTCTACCAGTGCAGTAAAGTAGCTGGACTTGAATTTATTGGTTAGACGTTGTCACAGGAGAACCAGTTCGATCCCTATCTAGTTTCGTAAAATAAATACCCGAAAGCCTCAACTTACAGAGTTTATGAAGTCAAAATTCAAGAATTAGTTCATGATCATATTTGAATTTATAAATGTTTATTAAACAGACCATGGGATTTGTAAATTTTCATTCAATTCAACAAACATACATTTAACAATTTTCTTAGAAACAATTTTAGCTAGGATTTTAATGAGATTCAGCTGAGTTAAAAATTCATTAATCAAGAATGACTTAACGGGTTTTAATGAAAGATACACCAGAAACTATACGTTTCTAACACGTTATTAGAGATAACATTCGCCACATGGGCTGATTATACGATGGTTCTTTTATCCGGATTCTATCAGCGATCGTTTCTGGGAAAACCGTGAACTAATGAGATATCTATATATATTATCATTTGTCAATGCATTGAACTTATTTACATTATTAATTGGCTGTTCCACATTTCAAAGATCGATTAGACGACAAATAGCATTCTCATACAATTTTAGCAGCAACAAAACAGTACAAAGGGAGAAGGTCTATATGTGTGTGCTCGTGTGTGCGTGTGTGTGTGTGTGTGTGTGTGTGACGGTAGGGATCTCAAATACTCGTATACATGCATGTTTAAAGAAATTTTGACATTTTATTTTAGTCCTTGATACAATTTAGGTGATGATACAGTCCGTGTCATTGTTGTCATATTATCTAGGGGATGACACAGTCCGTGTCATTATTGTCATATTATCTAGGGGATGACACAGTCCATGTCATTATTGTCATATTATTTAGGTGATGATACAGTCCATGTCATTATTGTCATATTATTTAGGGATGACACAGTCCATGTCATTATTGTCATATTATTTAGG
Source organism: Lutraria lutraria (assembly GCA_964023205.1). NCBI lineage: Eukaryota > Metazoa > Mollusca > Bivalvia > Venerida > Mactridae > Lutraria > Lutraria lutraria. The sequence continues at coordinate 30,034,719 of OZ026836.1, forward strand.
GGATGATACAGTCCATGTCATTATTGTCATATTATTTAGGTGATGATACAGTCCATGTCATTATTGTCATATTATTTAGGGATGACACAGTCCATGTCATTATTGTCATATTATTTAGGTGATGATACAGTCCATGTCATTATTGTCATATTATTTAGGGATGACACAGTCCATGTCATTATTGTCATATTATTTAGGTGATGATACAGTCCATGTCATTATTGTCATATTATTTAGGGATGATACAGTCCATGTCATTATTGTCATATTATTTAGGTGATGATACAGTCCATGTCATTATTGTCATATTATTTAGGTGATGACACAGTCCATGTCATTATTGTCATATTATTTAGGGGATGATACAGTCTATGTCATTATTGTCATATTATTTGGGGATGACACAGTCCATGTCATTATTGTCATATTATTTAGGGATGACACAGTCCATGTCATTATTGTCATATTATTTAGGGGATGATACAGTCTATGTCATTATTGTCATATTATTTGGGGATGATACAGTCTATGTCATTATTGTCATATTATTTAGGGGATGACACAGTCCATGTCATTGCTGTCATATTATTTGGGGATGACACAGTCCATGTCATTGCTGTCATATTATTTGGGGATGACACAGTCCATGTCATTGCTGTCATATTATTTGGGGATGATACAGTCAGTGTCATTGCTGTCATATTATTTAGGGGATGACACAGTCCATGTCATTGTTGCCATATTATTTGGGGATGATACAGTCTGTGTCATTGTTGCCATATTATTTGGGGATGACACAGTCCATGTCATTATTGTCATATTATTTGGGGATGACACAGTCCATGTCATTGCTGTCATATTATTTGGGGATGACACAGCCCATGTCATTGCTGTCATATTATTTGGGGATGACACAGTCCATGTCATTGCTGTCATATTATTTAGGGGATGACACAGTCCATGTCATTGTTGCCATATTATTTGGGGATGACACAGTCCATGTCATTATTGTCATATTATTTGGGGATGACACAGTCCATGTCATTGCTGTCATATTATTTGGGGATGACACAGCCCATGTCATTGCTGTCATATTATTTGGGGATGATACAGTCTGTGTCATTGCTGTCATATTATTTAGGGGATGACACAGTCCAAGTCTTTGATGCCATATTATTTGGGGATGATACAGTCCATGTCATTGCTGTCATATTATTTGGGGATGATACAGTCCGTGTCATTGTTGTCATATTATTTAGGGGTTAACACAGTCCATGTCATTGCTGTCATATCATTTAAGTGATGATAGAGTCCATGTCATTGCTGTCATATTATTTAGGGGATGACACAGTCCGTGTCATTGTTGTCATATTATTTGGGGTGACACAGTCTATGTCATTGTAGTCATATTACTTAGGGGATGACACAGTCCAAGTCTTTGATGCCATATTATTTAGGGAATGGTAGTCCATTTCGCAGCCTTATAATTCAAAGAATAATAAAGTCATCTAATTTAAAGAAAGGATATATGTATGTATACATGACTGTATTGAACCATACTTAAAATGTGACAATTTGTGAACAGACAAATTATCTTTTAAGTAATTTTAGTTGTAAAGCTTTAAATATTCGGCATACTCAACGTAACTTCAAAGATATAAATTAATAAATAAATAGTCCAAAAAGTTTAAATCAATTTACTTTCAATTTTTCTTGAAAATTCAAAATCCAGAGATCTCCTTAATAACAGACTTGTTACAATACACACATTCTAGACATTTCATCAACATGGTCCACTATTTCACTTCTTAATCTATCTTTTATTATTGTCGAGATGTTTTCTATTCCACGAAGAATTAATTTACAAGTACTACATGATTAATTCGGACTTGTGAACAGACGTTACCGAGTTTTAAGAACAGAACAGAATATAAGATTTATTTTTGGATTTGAACGATATTCATCATCCAATAAGTTATATGTATGACACATACATTTCCAAGGGCAACATTTAAATATTAAATATGAATAATAGATATGACACACCACCTCCGTTGCGTTTGTTTCAAGTAAAACTTAAATGAAAAAATAATGTTTTAACTATAATATATTTGTCAAAGACAACTTGTGAACAGAGGTCACTTTGAGGAATTACAACTGTCTTAATTTCTTAAATACGACAAATTTTCAAGCTTCAATAAAAATATGTTTATTGCGACTTAGGTATTTGTGAGTTTATCGCCAATTCACAGACAAAACACTCACTTATACCGTTTTTTACCAGAAAATTAATGAAATACATTTATCATCTTCCAAACAAGTGCAGGTGAACTCATTAAAGATAGAATGTGTCTATTTTGTATGCTTATTTTGGTAATTCTGAGATTTACTCATGACACGTTCTAGCAACACTAGAATACAAGATTTCGTCATGTGATGACGGTATAATATCAACCTACGAAAGTTTGTATTCTTATCTACAAATTTTAATATTATTTTGTATCAAACAGAAAATATACATTATGTAAACTGAACGTTGACGGGGATTACAAGAAACTAAGGTTTGAAATAGCAACAAAAATGTACATAATTATCAAGTTAACTAGAATATAAAACAACACATTATTGTTCTTTCATTTGTCAGACATTGCCGACAATACTGAATCATGTCGGACAAGCTCTTTTTCGCTTTGGTGTCTTTTATTTCTTTATTTGAATATTTACCAATATCTTCATTTATTTCTTGGTAACTCCAGCAATATTGAATTATTTGTTATTAAGAACTCGGATACTTTAATTTTTTTAATTTAAGTCGTACTGTATGTACGAGTATGTATATATTATTGACATTAATTATAAAACAGAAAGAAACCGTTAAGCATAAAAACTATATCCACCCATTTACATCTACTAAAATAATATTTCCAACGTAGCATGTTTAGACTTTCTTTTTTGAATTGCATGATCAATTAGATGCAATATTTCATTTATCGCGTTTCGTGTCGTGGCTTCAAGTCATTCGTTATCAGCGTGTCTAATCATTGTCGAAATACATAAACCACAAACAGTATCGGTCGCCTACGTAAATAAATCTTCTTTTACCTTCTAAGGAAATCAATCAAACGACTTAATTCAGTGTCCAGACATTTATAAGCGACAAAACGCGGTATTTTGTTGAAGATCTCGCGAGGAAGCGGGATGACAAGAGAAGCCATATCTTACGTACATAGTGTAACCTATAGTCATTAATCTGTGGGATGTAACATGACAACCATTTTAGTGTCATCGTGATGATGGCAATATTTTATGTTAACTAAATGTTAAATTGATGCACGTTCATCATTAAAACTATATATACCTTTATATACATCTATTGTACTATAGCTGACATATGCTTCATTGTCTAGTATGTCTTTTTCATTTGTATATTTCTAATTTGTTCGTTTTACATGCTGTTATTGTTACAGTGTGAAATTGTATTCCATACTTTCTTTTATTCAGTCAATACCTTATATTAACATGTAGTCGTCAAAAATGTCCTTATTAGTCATTATAATATCAGCGAATTGAATAAGAACAAATGAAAAGGAATATATATTTTGTTGTAGATAACATACATTGTGCAAACCCAAATAAGATATTCATTCTGTTCTGTTCTGCTCATATTAATTAGGAACATAATAGTAAATATCAATATTAATGTATATAACACGTTTCACAGGATCTGACATTAATGTAATTACTTATAACCAATATTGTTGTAACGTTCGCTTCTTCATTTACCGCTATGCTTTGAGTCTACAAGGCTACAATAAATAGAGTGTTCTTATATAAAAACTTTAGAAAATATGCATTATTTCATCAACCTTAAAGGTTCTGTCATGAAAGTGTCAACCTGCACAAGCATTTCATACATATTTTCCCCTTTTATAATTAATACATTCGCTTGAGTCTCCCATTCTGCTAATGTCTTTACATCAAATGGATAAAATCTCATCCTATCTGATACCTGTAGACGGAGTACCTCAAACCAATTAGCTAAACAATCAACCACTTACAAATTAATGGTACCAACTAATCTAATTATCTTTTATATATAATCATTATAAATCCAGGCTCTGTTGAATGTTGACGGGTATTATTCATTAATCTATTTCAATAAGTTTTTAATTCAAAGAAATTAATTCAAAAAATTAATTAAAATGTTGTTAATCATCCGTGACCAGGTATTTTCGATACTGTAACAAAATAAGTTTATTTTCTTACCGTTCTTTGATAAAATCCAAAAAAATAGCGGGGAGTTATTATAATCCCTTTGTCTGATAATATTATATATTATAACAACGTTATAAATACATTATTGACACTTTGTCACACAGCAATCATAAGTAGCCTTCGACACGGAAGAATCATCGGTAAATATTGCAATAGTTTAATGAAAATATCTGAGTATCGCCGGAGAAATTTTCTAAAAATCAAAGTCGAATGTCTAAAAAGTCGGTTTCTTAAAATAGTTAAATCCATCAATTCGCCTCAGATCATCTCGAGTTCTGTAAACACAGAGTCTCGCTGCGAGAGAAGATGGGCCATTTTGTTTACTGATCATCTATTGTCTGTTTAATGTTATCGGCGACTGGCAGAATTATTTTTTTACTAAGTTTATTCAAAAATCAAAACGCTAATTTTTTCTATTGAAATATTTAACTTAACTAGATGGGATCGAATTACAAAATCAGTAACAGCAACTTCCTTGAAAAAACTACCTTTTTATCCCGAACTATCACAAGCCTGTCAGAAATGAAGTTAGCGTCGATTTGCGTTGTGAATTTCTCTTATACTGTAGGAGTCCGTATATTATCCGCTAATTTAGCTAATCAATGATCTGTGTGCATGTTTCCTCGATAAATTTCTCGACTTTAAGTATGCATCTTTAAATTCAGCGTTACTGACAACTACAAACATACAGTAAAATTGGTTCTAGACATAATGTAAACTTACCATCAGAGTTGGGAAATTCATTTCCTAAAATATTATCATATTCTCTTCAAACCAGATAAATTAGTGAGCTTATAAGCACGCCACACATTTCCTTCTAAAAAATTAAAGAACCGAATAGTTTAACATTAGATCCATAAGAATTCCAATTTTATAACAACTTCCAAATTTCCATTAAGGCTCGCGTATATAGCATTCATGTGCAATCCATTACTATACGTATTAATAAATTAAGAGATGCAACTTTCATTCCATAGTCTAAGTTGTATTTCTTATAACCAACTGTAGAATTATGAACCTCGCTAATTCTTACTGTGCTAAATACCGATAATCCGTAATTTGGAATATCCGCACAAGATGAGCTACAATACTCTTCAAGTAAGAAGGTAGTTTTACTACGATACTTCTGATTTTTGCTACGTTGATACTATAGTACGTATGTTATGTCTAGCGAAGCGAACAGAGATCTTTACCAGTGTTATACCTGTAGACATGATAATGTAATAAACGAAATCTTGGACCGGGACTATAAGACACAGTTTCACTTTCATTGATAATCATTTAAGTCTTATCTTGTCATGACCTTAAGCGACACCGCCGACAGTAGTTGTGATGTGTGGTGGTTTTCTCATTTTCTGTCAAGATAACGAAATGATCGTTTGTCTGAATTGTTTCATCCCGTTTTTCTAGACGAATTATACTTATGAGTATTAGTTTATTATAGCTGTTTGCGAGTATATAGTGTAGTGTCTATTACTAGTTTGGCTAAACCTGGCCATTTGATTGGCTAATGGTGATGACTGAATCTATTAATAGATGACAGTTAAGTAAATCATGAAGGCACTGTCTAGATAAGTTGTTGTGTGGCTATATGAAGTTCAATGAGGTTGTATGATAGTGCTCAGATTTATGACGAATACGTTAACATTAATAGGGTTGATTCTATTTGATTGATGTAGAGTATGATATTACCATGTGCTTGTGGACTACATGCATGAATTTATTCATTTGTCAAATACTCATGGTTGTTATTATAATATGTTTTACTCATATCATGTAAATATTTTATACCCTTGGATTGAATTAAATATACAGACAATATCCTTTAAGAAAAAACTTGCAACTCCATACAAAAAACATACACGTATATGATTCTCGTAATACGTTTTGTTATAGTTTTTCTTGTTATCAGGTAAATAATGATATTCCAATGATAGTGTTAGCAGCTAATCTTGCTTTATGCATGTACATAATATATCCGTATCTTTAATCGTCAATAATTCTGGATTCTTACTAATTTATTCAATTTAGCGCTGAAAGTTTTCGTTCTATTATCAATGTCTTTGTTCATTGTTTCATAAAGCGAGTTTTTAAATGGCGCTTATCCTTTCATCACGGAAAAGCCTAAACTGGTTCCCGTTGACATGTCTGTACACCTTAAGTGCACTGCAACATGGAACGGGAACCAGTTTAGAAAAACCCGCGAAATTCTGAAACAATCAAACAAGAATAATTGAAATTGACAAACAATATTTACATTTATTTACAGTTGATCTGCAACTTACACACCGTATTAAGGAGACAAGTAGATAAGACAGTAACTTATTAAATCGTATAACTTTTCAGATTGATTTTATTTATTATTTATAACGTTATCTTAATTAAAACATAATGATATTTTATTCGTGAGATGAGGGAGGATTAATGTTGTAATACTAAAGATAAACAATGGATTACAGATATACCTATCACGGTACAATTTTCACAACATAAGAACCACGCAAGGAAAATATCTTGGCATAGATCTAATTTTAAAGGATTCTAACTGAAACAACACTGAACATTTACGATATTGTGAAAAATACTGAAAATACTTAATTGATGTTAGAAACGATACAAACACACAGAGATCAGTTTGATAAATTACCAAAATTGAACAACATCGGTGGTTTTCTTTGCTACAATCGTAACTACTCGGGCATTTCCGTAACTGAGACATACGCCTCGTACGTAAGTGTTGGGTTACAATTTTGGTTATCACTAATTTTTCAATACTACATTTTATATATATACGAGTATAGGTACTGGATTACCAGGATCAGCCATCACGGAAACATTAGTAGAAAGTAGTTCATGAACAACAACAACAAAATGTCTATTATGTCCGAGGCCAAGTAACGAGGAGTTCCGATTGTCTATATCACTGTGATATATGGACTGGCCTTATTTGTGTTTCTTGCTACAATTGTCCTCTATCAGACAGAGAAAGCAGCCTATCGGTGCGATTACTCATCATGTAAATAAGATATATTTCTCGGATGACCTTTTACGAATGTGGAACCATAAAATTATTGAGTCTATAAATCTACAGATATCCATATGGAAGAGAAACAAACGGTCTATGAGTAATACTGTCTCATATGCTTGTCTATTGATATCAGCTTTCAACCGACATATGTATTGATCGACGATGTTAATATCTATATATTCCGGACTTGATAACCACTGACAATTATTGTATAAAGCTCCCCATCGTTTTGCATATTCCTCTAATTCCTTGCTAACAGTTGCCAAAGTGTATCCTGAAATGGGGACAGTTGACGTAGGATACTAGGTTCAGAGACTCATAGAACGCATTCGACAGTGAAACGTTATATTTAATACCAAATACATTCCTTATTCGCCCAGTATTTAAGAAAATCAACCAAACCAATGTACATTGTACATACATGTAATTTGTACAATTCAACATCAATTTCTGTAAAAAAGCTTTAATTTTATTTCAATCGTGTTTCTAAAATTGTTGAAGTGTGATAAGTGTTCATTACGTCTCAGCCAGTTAAAACACAGCCTTTCTAAACAAAAAAGTTCAGATATTCAGTCCTTGTTACCAGTCCAGCCCTTCCTCAAGGAACCAGCAACATCTCCAACATATCGAGAGAGAAATCGACACTGTTTGACATTTTTTTTTGTCAAGAAGGGTATAACCTGCTTAGACCGAGACTCAAAGTCTTGCGCATTAACTACTGGACAACGGCCGAGGCCGATACGTGTTCAAGTCCATGCCTCTGCATATGGATTTTAGTGGTGCTCGACTTATTTATTCTTTTAGTCTTTTTAAATGGAAAATAAACTGAAAACTCTCAAAACCAGAGCTTTCCAGACAGATCTTGGAATTGAAAATATCATCAAATCAAGGGCGATGTAAAAAAAGGAAGGATAGTAAAAATACTGGTAATCATTTCAAACATAAACTTGAATTGCACCATGGAACGGGAACTGGTTGAACAATTGGATGTAGTAAACATAGTACTTTGATTCGCATCGCGCCGAGAGAGTGACGGTTATGGAAAGATGAATTATATCGTTCAGTTCCCAAAAATCAGGTGTATAAGTACTGTTGCAATTATGAATGAAATATCATTCCTTATTACTCTAGCACAAAGAGTACTTATGGTAAACGTTATTCAATCGAACGCTGATACCATTTGAAGCAATCGGAACTCCTCGGCGTTTGTCAAAAGAAAAGTGACTTGGACATAATAGGCAGACCACCATTTCGTTGTTGTTGTTATTGGGCTACTTTCCATCATGGCTGACCCTGGGAATCCAACGATGGAATCAACCTGTTTCTCTTTCAATGGGAACTTGATGCCCATTTTATCAATCGCGGACGATAAACACGTTTGAAAGTCTATGATTCTGAGAATGATTCTTGAAAACGAGTACCTAGTGTTGAAAAAGTAATGACCGGAAACCGCATAGTGTGTATTAACCCTACATGCGTATTTATCAGTTACGGAAACGCCCGAGTAGTTACGATTGTTACCAAGGAAGTACACTTATATAACAAGGGTGATGGTAAGTAACAAAACATGAATACACGTGAGCTTATCTACCAACGACATTATTATAAACTTACGTAGTCAATTAGCTTTTTATGTGAAAACTACTTTATGTACAATGTCCGTATTATAATTGTAGATTGCTAAGCAATCAATATAATATTACATAAATATTGTCAATGATTCGCAATAAGATTAGGCAAAACACGATGTGTCACGTGATAAAATCTTAAGTGTTGTCTGTGGTTAGTTACCACCAAGATATAAACCAGGATGTCCGTGGTCGGACTAAACAGTTCATTAAGTTCTTCAAGGACAGAAAGTACTACCAGCTTATCTATTTCACTATGATTATCATTAAGAAAAATGCATTTTAGATCATAAGGATACTGCACTAACTCTAAAAGACTTAATATAGTTAATAGAATCTTTAGAACGTTGAAGGCATTGAAAGCTTAACTTACGCAGAGACCAGAATTGTTAAAAAATGAGGGGAATCGGTATCAACAGTTAACCAGCAAAACAATATACATATATTTTAATGAGTCGGTTGTGTCACTGCAAATCAGTACTTTTTACGATGGTCTTAGGTAGAAAATATCAAAATAAAAAAATTGGAAAACAAAAACACAAATTAAAAAAAAATGAACGATAGTTCAGATTTCCATAGCCGTCACTCGCTCGGCGCGCAAGAATTTTTATGCGGACCAAAGTACGGTTCTACGTTTTTTCTACATCCGCCATGAAATTGATGCAGTGCAAGTCAATGTAAGTTCAATTTCCATTTTTGTCTGTAGAGAAATGTTTGGAGGTGAACTCATAGTGCATGTATCAGAGAGATGATTCAAATCTCGGAGGAGGCGAGACAACAACAAACATTGGAGATCCAGTCTAAACTACTTCGATCACTATGCCAAACATAACGATAGTGTAAGTTTACTGAAACTGAGGGGAACTCTAATGAAGAACCTAATTGAGACGTCTATACAGTTCAATGTTTATCATTTCTTTAAGGTTTGTTTATTGCACTTCATGTATGTAAATGGGTGTCCAAAAGATTCTTGGAAACAGTGTGAGGTTAAAGGTATCTGATGCGGTTCATGTAAACAGTTCGCTTACACTTAGTAACAATCAGAATTGCGGATTGTTTTAATGACGTAATGAGCGTGATACAGTCTGACTGTCTTTAAAAATACAACTTACAGTTCTTTACCAGACAAAATAAAAAGTGCAAAACTACGAAATAAAAGGTCAATGTTTACTATTTGATAGATTTGAACATCGTATGTTTGTGTGTGGCAGTTTCTTATAAAATGAATGCATAACTGTTTTATCTTGATAAAAGACCCTACCTTACGTTTGAAAGCATTATAATATTTATGTAGGAGGACTGAAGTATATTTAGTCTGTAACTGTGATGTATATATATATATAAATCCCTGGATTTGAAGACAAACTGAACTTCAATTACCTATAAAACTGATAGCAAATTCCGTGAAGGAAAGGTACTGTATGTAATGTACCCAAAATAGTTTTCAGGAGATAAATGTTCGGGTCGATGACAGAATGTCAGCAGTCTGACAAAGTCGGGCCAGTTCACATGCTGGTGCCCAGCTTTATTCATATAAAGCTATTAAGCAATCTCTTTTCGTGGCGAAACGGATGAAACTAACCTTTAAACTATCCCCAACAGATACTAACCATATCGCTGTTAACTCTAATCTGTCTTCTCCTTTCCTATTTATTAAACGTGCACAATTTTACTTCACAAAATTGGCATTTTTATGAGTATTTATTCTTAATTTTAACTTTATCAGCATAAATGCAGACATCTTTCTTGAAATTAAAACTTGAAGTGTTGGGTAATTCAAATAGCTTGCATACCATGGTAAAATTGTCACATTAGCAAAGTTATACCGTACCATAATGAAATATAAATATCAATAAAAACCTAAGTTCATTAAGTTCTTGTGTAAAAGTTATTAGAGTGACTTCATATTCGTAGATTTTATTCATTGCCAGTCGATTGTTCCACAAAATTTTATTTTTTTATATACATTTTTCTATTGAAAACGATGCAATACAAGTTTTTATTATATTTTACGGACAAAAATAGTTCACTACTATGTAGAAATCAATTAATGTAAACTAAATTAATTCATAAAGTCAATAAATTTTAATAGAATAAGCTACGATTAATTAATTTTAACTGGACTACGGTTTAACTTTCGTTCATTAACGCAGTAATTTACTCGCACAAAAAAACGAGATCAATTCCATAAAGTTGGTTAATTATAGTGTTACCCCTATTGAAAGGGCAGCCAATCTTATGAGACACCTATCTTTTGTTCGCACAGTACCTCCCGAATCTCTTCTCTTTTTGCCAGGCGCCAGGCTGAGATAGGCCTACTGTAACCATTATTTAACTAGCTGGCGGCTCACCAACCGACTACATCAGTTTTAACCCAGTCACCAAAAAATATCGAGACTTCTATCTCCCGCTCCGAAGATGGTCATCCTAACCACTCGGCCACGATTGCGGTTAATTTTTATACAGTCGACCTTGTGTTAGCGGTCACCTCCGAATAAAGGCCACTCTGCGAATAAAGGCCATTCTTTTTATATATGATTAATCATAACAAAATAACCTCCAAATAAAGGACATTTGTCAATAAAGACCACCGTATGTCTTTCCCAGGGTGGCCTTTGTTCAAAGGTTTGACTGTATTTATGATTTTGTTTTGTCATTTTTATTGGAAATGATTAACACCTCCGTTTAGATGTCACAATACTATAATCAGTCACAGTTCGATTCATTGTAGCAAATTTACTTCGTGCTGAGGAATGTTTCACTAAATTACAGCACATTTATGTATATGTATTGTGTCGCACGCACATTAAAGAGCTAAAATTGATTTATTTCTATTTCATTAGATGATTGGCATTTTACGGCAATTAATTTGCCCGGATCTACGATTAGGGAATTAACATTAACTTTTATACATCATCATGCATTCCGCCCACAGTGATATGAGATAGATACAATGGCAGTTTAATCGAAGAATCGTGATGAAAATAGCAAAGGCTATAATCAACTATTAATAATTTTTTAATGATTTGCAAGTTTTGCATTTAATAGGTATTTGCCCCCGTAATTTCATACAAACTCGAACGATGAATTCATAAATAATTTCCTTACTAAATGCCTTCTGACATACAATACGCAAATATTATACATGTACTTGTAATCACCAGTGTCTGCAATTCAATGTTAAAGACCTCATATTCACGGATGCTGTTTGAACTAATTGAGTATCATTTGGTACAATCGGAACCTGGATCCAGCAGCTGGTTTCTGTAATATCGCACTGGCTGAGATGATTTTAACAAAAAACATAAACTTGTCGGAATTTAGGTTAATAAACGTCACAAATTAAGGAAGACCTACTTCCAGTGAATTTGTTCGGTAGCTGTTTAACTGTGACCAGTTGCCCCTGGCCTTGATCTACTTCATTATAACATTTACAGCCATGTGGCTTTACAAACAGACGCTATTGTTGAACATGTTTAATAGTTGGCTGAATATATATTTAAGAGAGAAAATGATAGAAATTCTGTAGGACTGAAAGAATTTCGGTTTACCAATACAATATACTGCCGCAGAGCTGTACATTTTGAATTTACGCATCAGACGAGTGCGAACTCATAAAGTCTGTCATCCCTCGGGATCGTGGAAACCTGACTTTAATAATATTATAAGGTAAGTATTTTATTAAACAAAATCTGTAATCTCTAAGAATCCGCTGATCAGTTAATCGACTGGATTAAAAAAAAAACAGAATATGCCTACACTATCATTGAAATAAGCGGACAACTATGAGCTGGGCTTATCTTAGAATCATATCTTTAACGCATGCCATTATTGGCAACAATCGTAATTTTAATAGAACGAACACGGTGTTATATCAGGTTTTCACTAATCAGCCTCTGTCTTGAAACAATTCTGCATTAACCGATGCTGCTGCGATAAACGGATATTTTACCGTATCCTTATCATAACAAAAAAAACTCGAGATGAATTTCTAAGCTCTACAAAACAGCGGGGTTAAAATTGTTTATCAAGAATTCCTACTTCGATAAACAATTCAACGAGTACGTCTCCTATCTATACCAGACACATTAGGAACACAGTATAACAGTGATCAATTATACACAACTTGTAGTTCAGCTCTACGTATGTCGGGGTCAATAATCTGAAACATCCAAATTTCCCGCTTTTTCATCGCTGGTTCCTGTCTTACTGGGGTCTGGAAATGATGTCTTTAATGATTGGCTTCTTTCCGCAAAGAGATTAGAGTTAGCGTGGAAGTATAGAAGACAACATTAACAATCAAAGTACTGAAAGTACTCATGGAAACTGAACTTACATAGACTTGCACTGCAACATGGAACGGGAACTGTAATTCAACAATAGCAAGGCGGGTTTAGAAAACAACGTAGCACTTCAAGTGGTCCGTACCAAAATTCCTGCACGCCGAGCGAGTGATGGCACTCCATGCATCAGTCATTTTCCAAAAAGGAGTTCATTACATTATTGGCTCAGCATTCAACGAATGTCGAACTATACAACTCTCAACATGATTATCCAGAAGAAGTACAGTGACACAAAATCAACAAGAAGGGTCCATGCAAAAACGGTTTACCTTTAACTGCTTTATGTACGCTATTCCAGAGACAATTAATGGTAACATCACAGTGTGTAACTAAAAAAACCTTCCGTTTCCATTAAGACAAAATCCAGAAACTTTGTCCGACTCTTCGAACTTTATCATCTCATTGTGGCCGTCATATACGGCATGAATGATATCAGACAACATTAATAAGTGCTGTATCATGAAAGTCTTAATATCAGCTATCCTATCGTTTCAATTACGTCATTAAGGTATCAACTTGTTTATCGTATCAACAAAACACTCCCTTAACTGGTCACAACTCATGATTCCAGACTCGAATGAAATCAAACATGTTGATGATATTTGATGGATGTATCAATGAAGCTAAATAAATTGTATAAATAGTGTAATGGGAATAGAATCATTATGCGTGGGTTGTTGTTTCATTCGGTTCATCAGACAATTTGTTACCAAGACTATCCTTTTAAGTATTGTATTCAATGATTAGATGTCTATCCTTAATATATTGTTTTTATTCATGGGTTATCAAATGGCGTGAAACAAGGAAATGATCTATATCACAGAAATCATTTCCTGTTAACGACGGTGGTGGAAGAACATGATACCGCTTGAATGTAATACGCCACCAATTTACTGCTTATCACAGTCCTTATGGCCGATATGACCCCGAGAAACATTCTCTTATGATTCCATAAATAATTACGAAGTAGATTTTTTACGGAATCCTGTTAATGCCATGCAAAATGTCGTCCGTCGCTCCCAAAATGCGACGCACCACAACGCGATACGACAATGCGACAACGCGATACGACATTGTGACAACACGATAAGACAGACATTGTGACAACACGATATGACGCAAGACAACACGATACGGCGGACGGCAATGCGATACGGCGGACGGCAATGCGATAAGACATTTGTCAAATTTCGTGATGTCGGTTCACATTGTCGTGCCTCAAGATGCCGATTTTGGCACGATATGTTGCAATGTCGTATCGCATTGTCGCGTTTGCGGGGGGCGACGGTCGACATTTCACATTGCACTAACAGGAGTCTGTACATTTTGACAGTGATACCTTAATCTTATAAACAACGGGTAAAAAAGAAAAGGTCGGAAGAAAATATACGGCAGTTAGTTTTATAACGACTTGGATGGAGGTTAATATACTTAAATGTGTCTGGTGTTAGCATTAACTACGTGGTGATTTAATTGCCAGATAGTTGATTACCAAAATCCAATTCACCGCGTTTTATTTCAGAAATAATTTCATTGATTTGTCTTCTGTTTTCGGGAGAAAGTATAATTGATGTTAATACAGCGTGGGTGTTTTATCAGGATAACCTTCAATTACTGTACATTGTATAATAAGTTTTGATGGCTTTCGTCTGAGAGATGATCGTTTGTGATAAAACAATGTTTGTTTTGTGTAGTGTTGAAATATCAGCGACATTAGCACTGTGGTGATGACTGATTCGTATTGTTTGGTGCATTGTCCTGTTTGATGAAATATGTATTTTTAGCTCGTCTATTTTCGAAGAAAAAGTCGAGCTATTGTGATTACTGTTTTGTCTACGTCAGTGCCTGCGTTTGCGTAAAAAGTTTAATGTAGCTCATAACTCAGAACCTAAAAGAGGTAGCAACATGAAACTCCATAGGTGGGTAGATCTCACTGAGGCGGTGAACAGACGAGCGTTGGTGCCGCTTGTAGGGCTCTTGTTATTCTAAAACAAGATTTTCATAGCCGGTCATATTAACTCATACCATGACGCCAATGGCTCTCACTTTTATCCATTATTGAAATATTGTCTGATTCCCAATAAGTTTGTACTTTTTTCTATCATGAAAATGCGTTTTCGTTCATAGATTAAATTTTTCAAATATATATTTGTGCGCGGTAAAACGGTAATTTTATGTTTTTCTTCCGAGAAAGCATTTTTGATTTTGCGAAAGAAAAATAGCGGGCTCTCTGTTTCATTATAAAGGCTCTAGATATGTAATCTATAATATATTTTATGTTATGCGTTCCTACAAAACGTAACAATAATCCATGTCTATGGTGTGGCGTTAGAAGTTCATCCTCGTGAAAGTAGAAGTTTAACCTTCAGGACATTCATTATTTACACCCAAATTGTTTCCTTCAGTCGAAGTATCGTCCTGAATGCAGCCTAACAATGTCAAATAACCGACCGATAATCTGAATGACCATATGTATATAATAAACAAATATTTAACATATTTTGAACCATAAATTTTCAAAGGTTATGTGACAGACATGTTCCGTAAATAGTCCAACTGATAAAACACCTGTTCCATTTGTTAAGAATAACAGAGAAAATACAATATGGCCATAGTCACATGATAACGTCAACAGCGTCCACCAATCACCAGTTAATACAAACTAATATGATTATGGAATATAAAGTACACATAGAATATGCGAATAAAATAATACAATAATAGTAAGACAAACCTGTGTGCGTCTGACGGAGATAAATAGCTCGCAAAGATTGGCCCGTACCGCAGAAACAAACAATATAATCGAGACGAATATTAATTAACTGCATGGACGATTTAACGTATGTAAATATTAGTTCTGTCATATAAACGACAACTTAATAAGTTCTTTTCAGATACTGAAATGTTATACAGTGAAATATTGTAACTATGTATTTATTTCAATGGAATTTCTTACTGTAATTGTGTTATGTTTTTGGAATTCCTAATCCACCTATCTGATAGAACCCAGACACGTGATCATCTCGTCTTAACGTTCCACGGGACAATACACTCAAAGCAGAAAATAAATGTATTTGCAACATAAGATTAGAAAATCACAAAAGAAGTGCAAAAGTGTATAATTATTATTAGAACAAAGTGTACCCAAATTTCTCTTCTGGAGGTATGGCGGTATTTTTGTACTGTCGAAAACTTAATTAAATAAGATAAACATTTGCGTTATTTACTAGTACACGGCATTATATATATATATACAGGCAACTTTCTACGTGTTCCGCGTACTTAACCAACTTATACTGTATATGACAGAGAATGTTACCAATTAGGTAATTGTCGGTCTGTTCTTATACTTGCTTAAGTTATCAGTCGAGTTTTGAAAGGCAAAATTAATTCGGGATTGTAATTTCAGTAGGTAGAAATAAGAAGTAATCTCGGATGTGAAGAAACTGAATCAATTTAATTGTAAAATCTATCCGCCGTCGGCGATTTGTACCGTCGTAGTTACAGAGTTTGAGAAGTAATTTTATATCTAGTCTCATATTTGTCGGTTGAATGAATAAAAATATATATACCGTAAAATGCTCGGGGACTTAAGTCCGGGTGTATAAACGTTCGCATCAACATCAGAAAAATGTGCATTTAGCTGCGGAAATGGGTCTGGGTTTTTTTTGTATGATACTCAAAAAGATCATCGTTTAGAAACTATTTGAGATTTAGCTCGAAGAGGTTAACACATCATAAAAACTTGACTAGGAAGGATGCACGCGTTAAATACCTTACATAAACCAATAGTTGACAAAAACACCACAATTGAAATGGTTATGTAAACTGTGTTTACTACTTCAAACGACCTAAGTTTCACAAAAAAATGGTAATAGAATTTAATGTCGATAACATTCTTAAATACTAATATAAACGTGCAGTCAAATAACTGCAAATAACTAGTTGATAACATCATTGATTGAAAAAAACATGTCTGGAATATTACAGTTAGACTAAATGTAACATAATCAATATGTACGTAATATCACAGTTAGACTAAATGTAACACACCACACCAATATGTATGGAATATTACAGTTAGACTAAATGTAACGTAATCAATATGTATGGAATATCACAGTTAGACTAAATGTAACACACCACACCAATATGTATGAAATATTACAGTTAGACTAAATGTAACGTAATCAATATGTATGAAATATTACAGTTAGACTAAATGTAACATAATCAATATGTATGTGATATTACAGTTAGACTAAATGTAACATAATCAATATGTATGTAATATTACAGTGAGACTAAATGTAACATAATCAATATGTATGTGATATTACAGTTAGACTAAATGTAACATAATCAATATGTATGTAATATTACAGTGAGACTAAATGTAACATAATCAATATGTATGTAATATTACAGTTAGACTAAATGTAACATAATCAATATGTATGGAATATTACAGTTAGACTAAATGTAACATAATCAATATGTATGGGATATTACAGTTAGACTAAATGTAACATAATCAATATGTATGTGATATTACAGTTACACTAAATGTAACATAATCAATATGTATGTAATATTACAGTTACACTAAATGTAACATAATCAATATGTATGTAATATTACAGTTAGACTAAATGTAACATAATCAATATGTATGTAATATTACAGTTAGACTAAATGTAACATAATCAATATGTATGGAATATCACAGTTAGACTAAATGTAACACAACACATCAATATGTATGTAATATTACAGTTAGACTAAATGTAACATAATCAATATGCATGGATTATTACAGTTAGACTAAATGTAACATAATCAATATGTATGGAATATTACAGTTAGACTAAATGTAACACAATCAATATGTATGGAATGTTACAGTTAGACTAAATGTAACATAATCAATATGTATGGAATGTTACAGTTAGACTAAATGTAACACAACACATCAATGTATGGAATATTACAGTTAGACTAAATGTAACACAACACACCAATGTGTATGGAATATTACAGTTAGATTAAATGTAACATAATCAATATGTATGTAATATTACAGCTAGACTAAATGTAACACAACACATCAATGTGTATGTAATATTACAGTTAGACTAAATGTAACATAATCAATATGTATGGAATATTACAGTTAGACTAAATGTAACACAACACATCAATATGTATGGAATATTACAGTTAGACTAAATGTAACACAACACATCAATGTGTATGTTATATTACAGTTAGACTAAATGTAACATAATCAATGTGTATGGAATATAACAGTTAGACTAAATGTAACACAACACACCAATATGTATGTAATATTACAGTTAGACTAAATGTAACACAACACATCAATATATATGGAATATTACAGTTAGACTAAATGTAACACACCACACCAATATGTATGGAATATAACAGTTAGACTAAATGTAACACATCAATATGTATGTAATATTACAGCTAGACTAAATGTAACACAACACACCAATATGTATGGAATATAACAGTTAGACTAAATGTAACACAGCACATCAATATGTATGGAATTATAGTTAGACTAAATGTAGCATAATCAATATGTATGGAATATAACAGTTAGACTAAATGTAACATAATCAATATGTATGAAATATTACAGTTAGACTAAATGTAACACAACACACCAATGTGTATGGAATATAACAGTTAGACTAAATGTAACACATCAATATGTATGGAATATTACAGTTAGACTAAATGTAACATAATCAATATGTATGGAATATTACAACTAGACTAAATGTAACACAATACATCAATATGTATGTAATATTACAGTTAGACTAAATGTAACACAACACATCAATATGTATGGAATATAACAGTTAGACTAAATGTAACACAACACACCAATATGTATGTAATATTACAATTAGACTAAATGTAACACAACACATCAATATGTATGTAATATTACATTTAGACTAAATGTAACATAATCAATATGTATGGAATATTACAGCTAGACTAAATGTAACACAACACATCAATATGTATGGAATATTACAGTTAGACTAAATGTAACATAATCAATATGTATGTAATATTACAGTTAGACTAAATGTAACATAATCAATATGTATGGAATATTACAGTTAGACTAAATGTAACATAATCAATATGTATGTAATATTACAGTTAGACTAAATGTAACATAATCAATATGTATGGAATATCACAGTTAGACTAAATGTAACACAACACATCAATATGTATGTAATATTACAGTTAGACTAAATGTAACATAATCAATATGCATGGATTATTACAGTTAGACTAAATGTAACACAATCAATATGTATGGAATGTTACAGTTAGACTAAATGTAACATAATCAATATGTATGGAATGTTACAGTTAGACTAAATGTAACACAACACACCAATGTGTATGGAATATTACAGTTAGACTAAATGTAACATAATCAATATGTATGTAATATTACAGCTAGACTAAATGTAACACAACACATCAATGTGTATGTAATATTACAGTTAGACTAAATGTAACATAATCAATATGTATGGAATATTACAGTTAGACTAAATGTAACACAACACATCAATATGTATGGAATATTACAGTTAGACTAAATGTAACACAACACATCAATGTGTATGTTATATTACAGTTAGACTAAATGTAACATAATCAATGTGTATGGAATATAACAGTTAGACTAAATGTAACACAACACACCAATATGTATGTAATATTACAGTTAGACTAAATGTAACACAACACATCAATATATATGGAATATTACAGTTAGACTAAATGTAACACACCACACCAATATGTATGTAATATTACAGTTAGACTAAATGTAACACAACACACCAATGTGTATGGAATATAACAGTTAGACTAAATGTAACACATCAATATGTATGTAATATTACAGCTAGACTAAATGTAACACAACACACCAATATGTATGGAATATAACAGTTAGACTAAATGTAACACAACACATCAATATGTATGGAATTATAGTTAGACTAAATGTAGCATAATCAATATGTATGGAATATAACAGTTAGACTAAATGTAACATAATCAATATGTATGAAATATTACAGTTAGACTAAATGTAACATAATCAATATGTATGGAATATTACAACTAGACTAAATGTAACACAATACATCAATATGTATGGAATATTACAGTTAGACTAAATGTAACACAACACATCAATATGTATGGAATATAACAGTTAGACTAAATGTAACACAACACACCAATATGTATGTAATATTACAATTAGACTAAATGTAACACAACACATCAATATGTATGTAATATTACATTTAGACTAAATGTAACATAATCAATATGTATGGAATATTACAGCTAGACTAAATGTAACACAACACATCAATATGTATGGAATATTACAGTTAGACTAAATGTAACATAATCAATATGTATGGAATATTACAGTTAGACTAAATGTAACATAATCAATATGTATGGAATATTACAGTTAGACTAAATGTAACATAATCAATATGTATGGAATATAACAGTTAGACTAAATGTAACATAATCAATATGTATGGAATATTACAGTTAGACTAAATGTAACATAATCAATATGTATGGAATATTACAGCTAGACTAAATGTAACACAACACATCAATATGTATGGAATATAACAGTTAGACTAAATGTAACACAACACACCAATGTGTATGTAATATTACAATTAGACTAAATGTAACATAATCAATATGTATGTAATATTACAGCTAGGCTAAATGTAACATAATCAATATTTGTGGAATATTACAGTTAGACTAAACAAGATTCTTTTCTTTTTTAATAATATTATTGGCGAGCTCCTATTCAGTTTCACGTCAGACTGGGAATGTAAATACATGTCCCTTAATAGTGTACGTCCGTAGATCTTGAGGTTTGCCTTAAAGGTCAGGGTACATTTTATAATGATAGTTTTACTTTTAACTTCTTCTAACCTTTTTCTTTTTTCCACACCCGACTTTGGTCACAACTCATGTGTACTTTCTTTACTTAAATCAATCAATGGCATATAACATCTAAGATAAAAAAGATATGTATATTTTTTCTTTTGGTTGATGTTTTTCTGTACATATAGTTTTTCGCATGTTCATAATTATATTTTGAGTGAAATGCCGTATTTATGTTTACTATTGCATTATTATTTGTACTGATTATATGTAAACAATCTGCTTCATTGTAAAACCTTCTCATTTTGATTTGTTTATACGTATATAATTATGTTACATTTATTCTGCGATACCATTGTATTATACCATGTGCCCTCATGGGTCATATGACTTACAGGATTGTATATATAAATAAACTTATCAAACTTATCATGTAATTTACGAAATGAAATTTAAAATGAACCAACGAAATCAAGGTATGAAAGTTAATATACATGTATTCTGTATGTTTCCATTACTTAAGTTGTGAACTATATATTTATTTTAACTTTATACGTCACTTAAATATGAAATATCTTCAGATTTTATTTATCTGAATAGTAATGGACGAATGGTTATGAAAATTGAGTGTTGCGTGTGTAACTACATTTGAAGTAAAAAATAAAGCTGTTAATTCATTGATATTGTTTGTAAATCACGAGAATGCTATTAATGAGTTCTTTTGTTCACTTTGCCTTCGTGTTGAAATACGTAATTCTTGCCACCAGCTAAGTGAATAACCAATAATTTGAATAAATGTATAATTCACTATAACGATAAGGGAAATGGGTTTTAGAATTTTTACGTCAGTCACTGGTAGTTTTACAAACATTTAACGATAAAGTGGGATATGGTAATCGATTCTTCAACACAGGAACTTAACGATGCAATGCGGATTATTATAATGGTTACATACCGGATAGATAACCCATGTTTCATGCAGATGTATCGAATCCGAGTTGGTCACCACACGGGAGGAAGGCTTATCACCTATAGGTTCATGCTTAACAGATGTATGATGATATTTTAGGCGTCATGGTACTTAGACGGGAACCATTAATTTCGTCGATATTATTCTATAAGAAACGCATAAATTTCTATCGAAGGATGATAATTATGTAGGGTATATGTAAATATAAGAATGTAGCCTGAGTCGAATTTTTCATAATGACGGGGGATCGAAATCATTTGCCCAGAGTATGTTTGACCTCGGGTGACCTGTAAGCGGTTAATTAATCTATTTGTACCTATCGGAGCGAGATGTAGGTCAAATAACCAAACTGAAATCTTCTTGTTCATACAATCTAGAAGCGTCTGTCAGTGAGCGATAAGAAACGGATAAGTATAAATGATGTGTTACAAACATCGCATGACGAGAATGGTCATTGAAAACAAATATACGATCTAAATCATCCAATCCATAAGTTCGACTGGTTCATGAGAGAAATCTAGCGACTGATGTTCTGTCGAACGTACAAACATTCAAAATTTATGAACTTTGCAATATTGTGTCTGACAAGAGCAATAAGATAGCTGCTCAAGGCGCACGCGCATGAACGAGCAAATGTGCTGATATTCACTTTTTTATGAAATTCCCACCTTGACTTTTTATCCTGCAAATAGTCCTGAAAAATTGCATAAGCTTTCTAAAAGTAAGTATGCCAACCAACAGGGTTGTATAGTTGTGAAGAGAGCGTGACCATGATGTACAAAAGCGTAGGCTTCGATTTCAGACGGCGCTTTTTGTAACGAATATAGTGAACGTTCGCGTGATACGAAGTATGTTGATATTTTCGGCATCATCCCATTTTATTAATCAAGTATTATCTAGAACGCCTCAGTGTCATGCATGTATACATACATTAGTATGCAAAATATTCCAACAGTTGCAGTCCTACTTTGATATACTTGCACTTGTACAATAAGACGGTACGGAAGATTTTATTGGGTTAAGGGTGATAATTAATTATCAAATTAAACCTTGACAGGATAATCACATTCGATCAAATAGTCCCCCGTCCCCCCCCCCAAAAAAAAAAAAAAAATGCGTCAATATAAACATATACGTATATACAAGTGTATACCCGTACAATAAAAAAGACATGTACTGCAAATATATTTGGTGAGCGTTGCTAAAGATCGAGAAATGAATGTTAAAAATAATTCACAATTCACTACATCAAGATATGACTGAAGTGGGATTTAATGAGAACAGAATACTAGTAATATATAACTGTTGTATTCATTTTCCACAAAAACACAACGAAATTTTATAAAACACACCATAAATGTAATGAGAAATTTCCACCATAAGGATGTTCAGACAAATGAAGACATAAATGAAGTCATACGACTGAAACAAGATTGCCATGATGGTCCATATCGCTCATCTGACTACCACTACAGTCTGGTTCCCTGCCCACTATTCTTCGATTATTAGCACGTAGTATCCAGGGGTAGGTAATCCAGACTAACTACCACTGCAGCCTTGCACAATCAAGTGACCACCAGGGACAAGGTCATTTTGACCGTAGGTGTCATGACTTAATTTGGTACAGGTCCACTATGCAATGATACGTGTTAAGCTGAGGGGCTAGTTTATTCCTATGTATAACCAAGCGATCCGAAGGGACATTGTCAATTTGATGTACTAATCCGATTTTGCCTATAATATACCATCCGAGATCTTGTCGCCGTATACATTGAGACCAAGTTTGATTAAGATTGGTTCAGAGCTGTGGATGCCAGAGGGTAAACACTCTGAGTGTGGAAGGATGGCGTATGACGGACGCCAGACATTCATCGATTAGCTCACCCTGACACGCAATCGTGACTACTCGGGCATTTCCGTTATTGAGAAATACGCCTCGTAAATAAGTGTAGGGTTACAAATTTAGTCATGCGGCTTCTGGTCACTACTTTTTCAGCACTAGGTACTCGCTTTCAAGAATCATTCTCAAAATTACAGACTTTCGAACGTGTTTATTGTTCGCGATTGATAAAATGGGCATCAAGTTCCCATTGAAAGAGAAACAGGTTGTTTCAATCTTTGGATTTCCAGGGACGGTCATGATGGAAATTAGCGAGTGAACAAGAACAACAAAAAGGCGGCCTATTATGTCCGGGGCAATTTTCTTAAGACAAACGCCGA
Source organism: Lutraria lutraria (assembly GCA_964023205.1). Lineage (NCBI taxonomy): Eukaryota > Metazoa > Mollusca > Bivalvia > Venerida > Mactridae > Lutraria > Lutraria lutraria. The sequence continues at coordinate 30,059,187 of OZ026836.1, forward strand.
GGAGTTCCGATTGCCTGAGTCGTAGGGCTCAGGTGAGCTCACAATCAACAAATTCTATACATAAATTTTCTACAATAATAGCTTGAGTGCCTTACCCATATATAGCACGTGTTGGGCCTATTTACACAGTCGTTTTAAAAATAAAGGTTAATAGATTCTATACAATAACCATGATACAGTATTTATTCAAAAGTGAAACTTAGAGGGTTTTTAAAACTTTTTCTTCAAAAAACACTTTCCATTCTTGCTAAGCTGCTAATTAAAGCAGTTTTATGTGTGGTAATACATGTTTTATAGTTATGTTCTTGCTATTAGATTTCTATTCTTTTGCTATATTTCTTCTTTACACCAATTTAATAGCATTTTATGCTTATATCGTTATTTCACCATTAAGACTCAGGCAGTTCATGCATAAACATGCTGCTTCATAATTACCCCGCTATGGCGTTATGCCTTGTTCAGAATTAACGCTAACATTTAATGACAAATCCTTAATGTAAAACATACCTGTATGAATGACACCAAGAATACTTTTATATACATTTTACCTAGCACTCTGTTAAGCATTAGTACATTACATTAGCGTTAAATTAATCGAATTATTTTTCATATGCTAACGTTCTTGCATTTTCTATATTCGTCTTTACCATAGCAGTAAAAATAACTCTAACTATTTACAGCGATGTGTTATGTACACGTAATGCAATCAGCACGTATAATGCAGCTCGATTATTGTTTTAAACTATGTTATATTTGTGTATTCTTTAATTATGTGATACACCAGAAGAATGTCATTTCATTAGATAACTTCGTCATTTTCATATTCTGCATTCACTTCAGAAACTGGCTAGAGAATCACACAAAAACTCAACTTTTTGCTCAATCTGAACTTATTCATTGAATAATACATTTCCTTGTTTTATTTTATGCATTTCAGAATGTGGTATAAAAAGATGATACATGTATAATGATGGCCTAATAACAGTTTCACACAATTTCAACCTAGCTTTGTGTATGATAGGAGCTGGTGTTAAAATTACTTGTACAGAGTTCCATGGAATGACCCATACATATATTCAAAATTTAATGTGTATTATATACAATATTATATACATCTATATATACGTTATTCTCGATTAAAGATCAAATGTTCCAGATTAAATGATGTTTTACATAAAGTTTAGGTATCAAAATGACATTTCACAAATAATCAGTAAGATCTAAATATTTATATTTCTTCGTTACGCTGTTTGACAAATTTGTGGTCAATATGATAAAAGTGAAAAGTTATTGAGTTTGTTTACCCTCGCCGCCGGGATAATCCCATACCGACGAGCATATGTGACCCAAGTTTTCCGTTTTTTTATAAAGGCGTATCGTCTTTTAATTCGCATGGCGGTCATAGGTGTTTTTTTCACAGCCCAGTTTTGTATTTTGGCCACAAAGGAGAGAGAAAATGTTAAACAGCGGGCAATGTTTCGCCTAAATTAATTGAGTAATTTTAAAGTGATCACTTACCCCTGTCTTCTTTGATGATTTATCCGATAAGAGATTGTTAAAGTGAAAGTTAACTATCAATGTTAAGATGTGACAACAAATTGTTAAAGCTATCAGTAGATGATATATACACCGTGGCGGGAGGCTCGTGCGCATTCTTTGGCTTATACCGTTTGTAAACAAAGCCAAGTTTGGTATTTTAATGACATAATCCGTAGTGAACATGCTAACCCTTGTATATTCTACCTTTATCCTTGTCTTGTAGTGTTTTTGTAAATGTCTTGTAGTTAAATCTGTTTGTGTATCAATTCTGCTGAAGTGTTTTATACATAGCAATCTTATATAAAGTGTTTGTTTTTTGGGGATATATGACGAATTGAAATCAATCGACATAAATTGTTTACTCAATGTTACGTTTTGAGAAATTTTGATATTTTGAAATATGCAGAGAATGTTCATAGTAAACGATATATCACGGTTGAAGGGTCTCCCACTCTCCAGGGAAAATCTGAAGTGTTATCATGTTTTATTTAGAACACATCAGACAGACTGTGTTCGTCATTAGATCTTTTGTACACAACCAGTCTGTCGATCACGACATACAAATAGAGCCATGGAAGATTTCAGTTAGTGTAGGCCGAGGTACAGCTCCTAAAGTAGCCGGCTTTAAATATTCCATAACTATGTCTGTGGAATGCCAGCAATATGAAACGTGGAGGTCACCGAGACGGCATCTGTAGGAAACTCTCATCATTTCAAAGCATGTTTAGTAATCAAAGTACTGAAAGTACTCATGGAAACTGAACTTATATAGACTTGCCCTGCAACATGGAACGGGAACCAGTTTAACTATAAGTGCATGGCAAACCACAGATGAATCTCACACAGTCCGTGACAAATTTGACTGAAGACATTTCATTCTACGTTAAATTTTCCCCCACCTCTGAATTATGTGGGATGGCTTGGTAGTAGCTTGTAGATAGAATGTGGTAAGTACTGGTTAAGGCCTAAATGAAATCCATGGTAACATGTTAGGAAAACTGCCCGTCACGATACGACTGAAATATTGTTGAAAATGGCGTTAAAACTAAATAAATACATTTATGTAAATAAAAAATGAACATACCAACTAGTTTCAAATTCTAATTCATGATCTGATTAAGTTATGAAACTTTACTTTTTTTATAAACATACTCATTGGAGTTAAATAACTCCATATATTTATTAATCGTGTGTACTATTCAAGTACTAAAAAGTTGGGATTTTTTCTATTATGCATAAATTAGTCCTTAGATTCGAAATACTCAATCACATTAAGGTCTAATAACATATTACAATAATCTACTAACCAAGCAGGTAAAGGTGAACAAACCATTTTACGACATAATAGCTTTGTAACATTTTAACTATTTCAAGGAAAACCAAATACATGTATTATTCTTAGTTCAAAATACTCCAATATACTTGTTTATTGTTGGTAATTATGTATGTTATTTCAGTTTCATTGGTATGAAACTGAAGTTTGATGTTCGCACTAGACTATGCCTCATACATGTTTGAGCAAGCAATGGTTTACAAGTTTTCGACGTAAAGGAGAAATGTACCAGTAATAATTCAAATAATACGTGTTCTTGAAAACAGGTTGTTTTCCTAGTTTACATGTAAGCGCGATAACTATATAATGATACTGATTTACCTATATCATTAAGCTCCCTTTGACTATATAATTATCATTCTGCTCAATGAAACAAAGAGAAATGTCATCATACATGTATGTCTCTAATTTTATTGATCAAGCATGTTCTAAATATCTCATGTAAATATACATTTATGGACAAAAGTATTTTCCGGTCAACAAAGAAATGCAATATTTTTTGGCGTATAGTTGTACATTCATTGGTACAACTTGCGTAATCGGTCCGTCAGCGAAATACGTTATAAAGTAAGACAAATTAATTACAGAGACCAAAGATGAAGGACTTATATACATACGTATGTACATTTTGTATATAAGTCCTTGAAGGGCCGTAGTTATACTGGTTTTGAAATGATCCCGAAATTCCCATCTCGGACAAGATTCCTGTCCTTAGCTAAATACAGTCAAACCTGTGAACAAAGTCGGCCATCATTTGGAAAGACATAATGTAGCCTTCATTGATAGGAGGCCTTTATTTGGGGGCCATTTTGTTCTAAATAATCAACGACGGTTTTAAAAGAATGAATTTTATTCACGGAGTGGCTTTTATTCGGAGTTGGCCGATAACACACGTTTGACTGTATGTATACATTATGCATACAGTTAGTATTACAGTCATGTACAACTGGTGTAGAAGAATGCTTAAGACTGTCTTTCATAATAGTGGTGGTGACATCGATTAAAAACTAGATTGTTGACTATCAAATAATTGCGTCACAAAATGAAATTCATGTATTCCGATCATTTTTATTTGTTGTTTCTTTTTAATAAAACTCTTTTATTATTAAATTGTACACATTTTTGTACTCGAATCACATTCAAAAATATTTGGTCGCAAACAGCCGCAATTACTTTGACTCTCGAAGATATTGTGCAGAAAGGCTAAAGATTCAATAAGATAAACGTCTTTCCACGATCTGCGCTTAGTTCCGCATAGAATGCACATAGTCAACGGGGTCAGTTTACACTGCAGAGACTAAATACGTCAATGAATTTCATACATAACGTTAGATATTATTCAAGGGCTCGTTGAAACATAGATCAAAGAATATGAATGAAATAAAAAAAGTAATTTAATGCTATAAGACATTCCCATAATATACCCGTTTCGTATTAAATATCGTTTCGTTAATTTCGACCGAACCGGTTCATCTATTCTACGCAAAAAAATGGCAAGTAGCGAAAAAAGAAATGGTCGAGGTAATTATTGTTCAATTTGCGTTTACATGTAACAAGAGTGATAATTCCTTCAACGTTTTCTGTTTCATTGCTATGTTCCTTGAATGCATTGTTAAGTTCTGCATTTATTGATACTGATGATAAGTGTAATAGTGTTCGTCCAGTAAAATTCGGATACTGTTAATTTTATTTTGCTGTGAATAATTCTTGTTTTCATTTTTCGGGTAGTTTATGGACAGTTCTTAGCCTAACTAATTCGGCTTTTTGATTGGTCTATTTCCTGACTGAAATCGAATTGGTGGGGCCTAAAATATGTCTTGCCATCCGAAACAGTCTAATTAGTTGAACATCCCTTGTAGGCCTATTAGCGCAGTGATGCTATTACCGCCGATGCCCGGATAATGGCAGGGAACCAGACTATAGCACCTTTAAAACATTTTTCATTAATGATTTATATTATTTCTACGGTCAAGTCAATTTATTGTTCATACTGTCATTTGCATTCAATCCAAATTAACACCGCTATATGAATGTGTCACATTTTAATGCATCAGATCTCTTAAAACACAGTTTTGATATTTCTGCAAATGATAGATGGTTCGCACATTGTTTGGAATTTAGTAAGTAGAAATTTCCCGCGTTACTACTTATCATGCGTTTGATTGGTCAATGGGCGGTAATAAGGTCATCAAGCAAAAATCAATATGGACGTCAGTGTGTCAAGAAAGGCGATCACTTGATGTATTATTTTATTGATATAAAGAGTATTTTTATGTTTTTCGACAAGAAGAAGAATTGCTTAAAAGGATTAAATGGTTGTATGATTGCAGACTTGTATTGTCGTGCGTTTTAACACTGGTAAAGAGTTAGGTAGGCAGTAATAGGGCAGCCTGTATATAGACTATCACTAAGTTGACTAACTAAGTATCTGAGGGATTTAGACAGATTGATAACAGCGCATCTTTTAATTAGAAGCTACCATGAGCGTAATGATAAAATTTATGTGGAGTATTTCACTATCAAAAAAAAATTACATTTTAATGATGTTTGTCATGTATTTCTGTTTGGTATTTTCTTAAGTGAATGAATATTTTTTGTCAGAATACTACAGTATTATATACTATTAAACACATATTTAATGCTTAAGAAGAAATTGTTAGAGAAGGCATCATATTAATTACTTTAAAAAATGATTGGAATTCAGGAGTTAAGTGTGTGTTTATTGTCTACAACATTTTAAGTTTAAAGTAGATCTTTTAGTAGAAAAAATGCTTACAATATGAATGATTTCTTCCATGAATGTTCTTTCAGAAAATTCGAAAGCTAATTATGAAAAACGTCAAAAAAGACGACAAATTCGAAGTCTCCAAGAAGCTATTGACAAGCATGATACAGAATCAGTAAAACTGCAATTGGAGGAAAATTTTGATGTAGACTTCCAATATCGCAGTCAGACTGCTCTGCAGTTAGCTGTAAAGGAGAATTGTTATGATATTTGTAAAATTCTCATTGATAAAGGTGCTAATGTCAATATGACAGATGCTGAACATAACAATCTACTCAATATGGCGTGCTGGAGAGGTATATATTTAAATATTATCATTCATTCAATCATAATAAATCAGTCATTGCTAGTGATATGTACACGACAAAAATTGTAACTTCATTTGTACTATAGCAATACTGTAATTTTTTCTGTCTAAATTATTGAATATTTATGTATTATGTTTCAGTTTACATGCACGTAATTACTACAGCTACTAATCTTAGAACTCCATAATGTTTTAGTTCTTAATTTATATATTAGGTTATTACGAGGTAGCTGAATTGTTGGTACAAAATAGTGCTACTATAGATGATCAAAATATGAATGGATATAGTGCAATACACACATGTGCTTCACAGGGACAAGCTGATATTTTACAGGTTAGTGTAATACACGCATGTCCTTTTAGTGTAATACATGCATGTTCTTCACAGGGACAGGCTGATGTTTTACAGGTTAGTGTAATACATGCATGTTCTTCACAGGGACAGGCTGATGTTTCACAGGTTAGTGTAATACATGCATGTTCTTCACAGGGACAGGCTGATGTTTTACAGGTTAGTGTAATACATGCATGTTCTTCACAGGGACAGTCTGATGTTTTACAGGTTAGTGTAATACACACATGTCAGACCAGTATGAAGGATTTATATGTGGTTGAATCAATACTGTTAGAAAGTTTTATGAATGTACAGCCTTACATAAAGTATATGATACAAACTATGATCTTACATAACATATATGATACAAACTATGATCTTACATAACATATACATGTAGTATAAAAATAAAATACTTGGTTTATTATAACAGCTTTTGATATCATCTAATGGTGATTTGGATCTGCTGAACAGACACATGCAAACACCGTTACATCTTGCTGTGAAACATAAGAACTCAGATATTGTGCAATTGTTACTACTTGGAGGATGTGCTGTTGATAAAAAAGATGAAAATAGAAGAACTGCTCTGATGTATGCCGCTGAAGATGGATATAATGATATTATAGAGATACTTGTTAATGGAGGTATTTACTGTTTTAAGTATTATGTTCTTCCTGGTCATAACTTTATTAAAAATAATTGCCTGTTAGGTCTCCTGATAAGGGTTTAGTGAGCTTTTGGTTTGTCATTTCTTAATCCTTACATTACGACAGAGTTCAGACTTAATGATAATGGTTAGTGTATTAATATGCTGTAAAGAATCGATATATGTGTCCAGGCTATAAACTATACAGTTGAATTGCGATAGTTCAAAATGCCACGGGAACGTCCGAAAAATTTCAAACTGTCGCACTTTTCGAACTATCGCATCTTTTTGTTTATGAGAAAAAAGTCAGGAGTATTGAGATGACCCCGCCCGTTGAAGCGTGATTTCTAAATGTTTTCATTAGGTTTCTGTTTGAACCAATTTTCCACGGCTGAAAACTGTCAAAATCGAAACAAGCTGAATTTAATTGTTTACCAGAGACAAGCTTTGCAAATGATAGCGAAGTAGACAAGGGAAATAAATCTTTTGGAAAGTTTATCTAAAAAACAATGCGGTTCCGTACTTTTCCCGGATTACTTAGCACAAAACAAACAAAATGGCGCTGATATTTTTCATTGTCTAGTCATTTTTTTGGTCATATATCTTTGCTAAAAATGTTTGTTTATGTGTCTTACACATGAACATATTTTCCCTGGACTGTCACAGATGTTTGACCTGCGTCTGATAACGCATGTGTGACCTAATTACGGTACAGTAAACAATTACAAATTACCCAAAACTTCTGTAGTCAAAAATCAAACGTTTTATTATTTTATACGCTAATTATAATCAGATTTTCAGTTTTATGGCCAAATGATTTCTTTGTAACAATGACACGTGTCGGAGTGGTGGACAAATAAAATCATTTAACTATCAAATAAATTGAACAGGTGTGAAAAAACACGTACAGTCACTTCGAACTTTCGCATCTTATTGTAGTGTAAAAACGTATCTGGGGACTTCAATTTCATTTTTCGTACTATCGCATTTCATACTATCACATCAAATCTATATTAAAAATAGAAGGAAATTCGCCAGGACTGACGAACGATTTTGAACTATCGCATTTTTCGAACTATCGCATTTCGGACTATCGCGATTCAACTGTACTTACTCAACATCTATTTATCTTTTCTGACCTGTGATGCCTTAGTATCTGATACAGTTTATAACTTAAAGTTAATACTTTCAGGTGCTAATTTGAACTGCCAGGATCGTACTGGTAGAACTGCTTTGTTTGAAGCTGTAAGCAATGGTCATCTAAATGTTGTACAAACACTAGCTTCACTTGGTGCTGATGTTAATTGTCCTGTCACGAAAGGATCCTCTCCTTTATTGGGTAGGTTGAATAAATTTTGAAAATAATGATACATGGAGGCAGTGATTACTAGTCAGAAGCAAAAATCAGGTGACCATAGAGGTCCTTTCCTTTTTATGCCCCCGCTATTCAAAATGGCGGAAGGGAATAAAATGTTACCCCTGTCCCTCTGTCTGTTCAAATATTGGTTTCTGTGCAATAACTGCAATAAAATCCAAACATTTTCACAAGAGTTATGGCCCCTTTTTGGCTTAGCTCTCAGTGGTGGCATTTATGTCCTCCGAACAATAATTAATATAAGGATGATGGAGTTCTGAATGTATTTTCCTACTGAAATGGAGTTAATTCCTGTAATCCAATCAAACCTAGCACAGTACATAAATCTACTGGAATAAACTTCATTTAAGGATTTTTTTTGTTGAAAATCTGCATTTTATTTGTTTGTCTGTTTTCAGAGAGTATAAGTTGTGACCATACTGATATTGCAGCATTTCTTGTTGATGCTAAATGTGATGTCAACCAAACTGACAGACTCAAACAAGCCCCTATACATTCTGCAGTGGGTAAAGGTGAGAGGTCAAAGCTTGATTAATTGCTACAGTATTTAGCTGTTTTAAAGTTTACTCTACTGGATGTCAACTGCATATATATTAATATGTCAACCTTTGAACCAGACAGTTACAAAATTTTCATTAGTCTATAGTTAAAAATTATGTTTCTATGAAAAAAAAATTTTTTATTGTATAATGTTCCTTTTAGTGAGTTCAAGTTAATAAATTCATGAATGTGTTACTTGTTTCAAGGAAAGTAGTACAGTGGAACATATGTTAGCAGTCACCTCTGAATATAGGCCACTCTGTGAATAATTTGATTATTTAGAAAAAAATACTTTCACATAAATGTCACCTGTCAGTAAAGGCCACATTATATCCTTTCTAAGAGTAGCCTTTGTTGGCAGGCTTAACTATACTCATTTGAAGGTGGGATATTTAGGATGTTTTTTTTTTTCAAGGAATCATTTATCTTATATTTATTATTATTATGTGTTTTTTACTTGCTAAACCACAATATAATGTTCATTTTATACAGTATCCCAGTTCTTTAGTGCTGAATCTGAACAAGCTGTCTTTCTTGTGAACAAACTTGTAGAAGCTGGTTGCGATCTGGATGTAGGAAATCTAGAAGGAGAGAGACCATTGTACATGTGTGCATGTGGTGGAAGTATTGGTGGGTATATTGGAGTTACACTCTAACTGCTGTATGATAGTTGAATTGTCTGAAATTGTGTTTTGGACGAGCACAGAATTGTCACAGTTTTCATTGACTTTATCGAAAAATGTTGCTTAAAATTTGAATGTATACTCTATACTCATTTAAATTCCTTGATTTTTGTTTTGGTGGTTGTTAATGCCTTGTATTGAAGTTGTAAGCTAATTTTTCTTTTAGCATATGACTAACTGATAATTATGCCCCCTTATGAAGGTATGGGGGTATATAGCTTTGCACACGTTGGTCAATCCGTCCATCCATAAACAAACCTTGTCCAACCAATAACTAGGGAACGATTTGGCCTAAGCTCTTCAGATTTGATGGGAGGTTGGTCATGACATGTTGATGACCCCTGTAGATTTTGTGGGCAGTAGGTCAAGGTCACAAGGGATATTCATGTTTCACAAACACTTCTTGTTTAATATTTATTTTATTTTTTATAATTAGATCTATATAATATTTTTGGTTTACATTTGTGGATGCTCCATGAAAAGTATGGCGTAAAAAAATCAAGTGATTGAAATAATTCAGAATCCAAACGCTAACTTCTTTTATCATATAATATTTTTGATAACATTATTTATTGTATCATTAACTGTGTTTCCTAAGTAACCAGATAATAGACTGAATGACAGGAAAAAAATACAAATAAAAAAAAATTCTAAGGTCTTCAAGAGTGAAAACCTTTCTAATCAGAAAATATGAAGGTTTTTGTCTGTCCGAGCAAGTTCAGATTAGAGAAGTTCAAATGTGTCTTAGTAATGTATCTAGTCTCAACTAATTACTTTTCTAAAGGTTGTTAGTTCCTGCTATCTTGGATGTAAGCTAGTGTTATAGTAGTTCATTACTTACTTTTCAGAATTAACTGAATATTTGTTAAGTAAAGGTTTGGATCTGACAGTGAAGACTAAAACTGGTGATTCTATATTACATGGTGGTGTCCATGGTAACAAACCCACACTGGTGGATCTTCTCATTAAAGCAGGTAAGCTAACTTGTCATTATATAAACATTTACTCTCTTGACTAAACACAGTCAGACCTGTGTTAGCAGCCACCTCTGAATAAGGGCCACCCTGTGAATAAAGGCAATTCTTTTAAAAAATGTCATTATTAAGAACAAGAGTACCTCTGAGTGAAGGTCATCAGTCAATAAAGACCACATTTTGTCTTTCCCTATTATGGCTTTTGTTCACATGTTTGACTGTACAGTAATGAAGCAATTCCATGTTTGACTGTACAGTAATGAAGCAATTCTTTTAATTTATTGTTAAACTCCCAAAACTACTGCTGACTTTAGGAATCATGGATGTGTTGCTTAGTACAAAGAAGACTCTAAAATATCAGTATTTCAGAGCCGCCCCAGAGAGGGGAGATGAGATACAGGAGAAACCGGCATTTATATCCCTACTCTTCAAATTGTTTTCCCAGTTCTTTATCGTGCCTGGTACAAAGCATCAATACATGCCTAACCCTTTATCCTGAGATTTTCTAGACACAGTACTTGTCTCGGTTGTTTAGATGGGGAAATGTGAAGGGCAGAGCCGAGAATCAAACCCACAACCTTTTGTTCAGTAGTCTAGCACGTTACCACTGGACCAGTGATTCTAGGGCTGTCACGATATGCCAAGAGTGTACCATGATATATCGCGATACAGTGTTACTGTATTGCGATACGTATCACAATATTTTACCGACTATATTGATGAAGAATTATAGGCTGTTATCCCATTGATTCAGATAGTCCAGGAGATAATGGAGCTGAGTGACACAGACACAACAATTATAATGTCACACAATGTAATCAGGGGTGTGGAAATATCATATATTTCTACTTGTCACAGGACAAGTAGTCCAAAATACCTTGTGGATTCATCCATTGTCTTCAATAAAAAATAAAAACGAAAAACCGGTAC
>OZ026836.1:30670835-30893141 GCA_964023205.1 Lutraria lutraria
TCACAGGTTTAACTGTACTTGTATAATAACAACTTACGAAGAACTTAAGATATGAATTTTAAGGTAGAAGGAAATTATATCTATTGTTAAAGCAACAGATAAATCAATAAACAGTAAAGAATTTCCCATAACTAAGAGGGATAAATGGTATGTTAAGTAGTTGAAGCAATAGTATTGTTTTATGTGTTGTACTAAATCTACTCACATCAAGTAAGATTTGACTTTGATCGGCTTCTCTTGACATAAAATTGAACATTTCTGTGGTGTATGCATCCTATAAAACAAGAAATATTTTCAGCAAGAATAAAAAAGTGAATACTAAGGCAGGAGAAAATTTAAACTACAACACACTCAATAAATATTGTACATACATTCAAATCGCCCTTTCTTAATTTTGCAAAACACCCCTATTAACTACCCCTAATTCAACACTGCAACAGTTAAAAATATGTGTAATACAACCGGATCAAACTACACATCTGTATTCAAATGTTTCTCCCATGACAAAATTCTGTTTGTACCTTTGCTTGATCAACTCTATTAGATGTCTCCTCTAATTCATCCTTCACTGTATCCACTTTGGCTGATGCTGTAACCATATTAATACCAGGTTGTTGAGTCTGACGTACAGCGCTATTGTACCTAACATGAAATAATGCAAAAATGAATAAATACTGCATACACCTCATAATTACCAGCACAATTCTATCAAAGTATATGAAATGTCAATGGAAATCTTATCATCAATAACTGAATTAAAACAAGAGGGCCAAGATGGCCCTATATCGCTCACATGACAATCACTGTTCACTCATTAAAACATTGTTTTGAACCGGTGACCTAGTTTTTGACCCCAGACGACCTATGTTCGAATTTGTCTTACATATCATTAAGACAAACAGTCTGACTAGGTTTGGTGAAAATACGATCAAAATTTGACATCTACAGTGTTAATAAGGTTTTCCTAAGATTTGACCTTGTGACCTGGTTTTTGACCCTAGGTGACCCATATTTGAACTTGTCCTTAATATCATTAAGACAAACAATCTGACAAGGTTTGGCCAAGATCCAATCAAAACCATGACATTTAGAGCTTTTACAAGATTTTTACCTAAGATTTGACCTTGTGACCCAGTTTTTGAACCCGGCTGACCCATGTTCATCCTTGACCCACATATCATTGAGGCAAACATTTTGACAAGGTTTGGTGAAGATCCAATTAAAACTGTGACATCTACAGTGTTAACAAAGTTTTCCTAAGATTTGACCTGGTGACCTAGTTATTGACCCCAGATGACCCATATTTATACTTGACCGTTATATCATTAAAACAAACGATTTGACAAAGTTTGGTGACGGAGAGTGATCCTAATAGCTCACTTTGTCACTTTGTGACATGTGAGCTAAAAAACTCATAAGCAGCAACTATCAATCTGGTCTCTTTAAGTTGCTTTCAAACACAAAACTGTGTTCAGCATCAATCTCAAAGTACAAGATGTTATGTTTAATCACATTTGACCAATATGAATCTAGATTGCATAAACTATGTCAAATGTGTAAAAAAATAAATGTTTGTATCATTGACATGCAATCATATTACTTGAAACTACTGGCATTTTGTAATAAAACACATCATTGGTTCAAGTTGTAATTTAAGCATTGACATCATTTAGATTCATTTGGCTATAACAATTGTTTTGAATCCAAATTATTCTCATATTCCATATAAGATCACATATATCTGTTAATAAGCAATTTCATACAGCAAAACCTCATTTTGTGATCACCTTCAATTTCAACCCATCTCAGGACAAAAAAGACTTATTTTCAGACTGATTTTCAAAATTTCCTGAATATTTCAATTTGATAATGAAACCACTTCATTAATGTAACTTAATGGCCTTATTGTGAGGGTTTACAGACTCATTTATTTTGCCTAAGGTCCTATAATGAATAAAAAAGGAAAATAAATCTTTTAACAATACTGTTTCAGAATGGGGCATAACTGGACATGTATGGTCAGAAATACCTTCAGACTACAAGTAAAACATTTGACTACTTATTCTAACAAACATTTCTATGAGATTACCATTGATTAATATCACAGAAACATATGATGGCTAACTTCTATTTACCTTCCTCACTAGTATTCTTATATCAGAGATGTTAAATCTAGTATCTACTATTCAAGACATAAGGTCAACACTCAACAGTCATTCTCATGTGAATAATTTAATTTTTGATAGTAATGAAGAAAACAATTCAATTGGTATACTGTACCTGCTTTTTGCAGAATCCATGTCTAATGTCACTTTATTTAAAGCCTTCTTCAATTTCATTATTTGGGGGATTTCAGTCTGAAAGTAATTTACATGAGTCAGCGATAATGAAATGCTTTCATGAAATGTTAAATACAGAAATTAATTGCATCACTACACAAATAATACCAAAATCACCATGGTTTCATTGATTGCAAGAGAAAAGCTGCTACCAACATGCAGTTCAATAAAGTGCACAAAATTTGCTGAAAGTCAATTTTAGAAATACAATATAACCTAATTAAGAGTATGTTATCAGAGTTTTACTAAGAAATACTTAGAATATTAGAAGTTATTAATATTTATGAATATTATGCAGATATCAGAGCAAAATACAAAAATGACATCATATATAATAAATATCAACCTACCTCTACAATAGCTTGTAATGGATCTAAAACAGACTTTTCTATATCTAATTCACTATTTAAATGTCGTTGGGCTAGATTATTTTGGCAATCACCACACATTTGATACAACTGTCTGCAAACAAATTAACAATAAGCAAGTTAGCAATTAATCGCAGTACGAGATGTCTGTTCCATTTAATCACAAGCACTAACACAACCCAACAGTTCTATGTTTTTTCTCACTGGAGTTGACTGAAGCACCAACAGCCAGGGTCATGTGGAGAATTTTTAGCTTAAATGGTAGAAGAATACAGCAGATGTACATTTAAGTAAAACCACTGATCTTTAAGTTAAGCTGGACAGCTCCCTCACATGTGAAATTTTGCCCAGCAGGGCGAGTTCTCAGGGTGGGAAACTCAGCAGTAAGAGGGGAAGTGAATACAAGTGAGAGAATCAGACAATAACTAGCTGACCACACAGTTACACCCACAGTTTTATAAACTTTAACATATTTTGTTACTGTTGTGTATTTTTGAGTTGCATCACAATAAATCATTTGAACTTAAGCACAAAATTTTCATAAAAGAACCAATAAAACAAAATCAACTTGAAGTAAATCAGAACCATATATGATCAATTGTACTACTGTATAATATCTCCACACAGTCCAAAATGATAATTTTAATCGAAGTTATCAATGCAAGAGATTCTATAGAACATAACTTACCCCATGACACATTCTGTGCCTAAGATAGAGGCTGATTCAATCATACAGTGTCCTAACATGGCCTCCGGCATTTTTTTCTGCAATTAGTGGATGGTGATACAGAGCATTGTTCAGTTTTATTGTGACAATGCACAGACATACTATTTACACACTTGTGTTCATTAGCATATAATCATATGTAGGCACTTTTACATTTATCAAAAACTTCACAATTCTCTTAAAACAAATATTTATGACTACACTGAATGACATGTTTAAAAAAATAACAGTGATGAATTCATTTCTCAAAATAAGAATTCCATTATTAAGAGTGGCGGTAAACTTACCAGTCTTTTTTCAGGATCACTACTTCCAGCACCAAGAATACTAGTGCCTAATTTTTTTATAGTATTTGAAGTAACATGTTTAACTGTATCAACTCTCTTTTCTGATGTTTGAAGATCATCTGATAATACTTCAGTTTTCTCAACCCTGAAGTGAATTATTTTAACAAATCTAAGAACTGAAAGTACTAAAGGAAACTGAACTGAATAAACATGCACTACAACATGGAATGGAACACGTTTAACATTTGCATGGCAGATGTAGAAAAATGAAGGACTTTGGTCCACATCAAAATTTCTAGCAAGTGACAGCTATGGAAAGCTGAACTATCATTCAGTTTATAAATGTAAATGGCATCTTACTTAATATCATCTGACAGGCGATACTAGTATTCTACCTTAATGATGCTAGCATTAAGGGGGTACTGTTTAGTGGTTGTAACTGTATTCTTAGTCCGTCCGTCGGTATCTGTAATTATACACTGTATGTGTAACTTGTATTTATATGTGTAATTCGGGGTATTTTGTATTTGCGTGTAAGTTGGACTCGTGTGTGTAATTTAGTGCAATTTATAATTGTCATGTGTTTTATTTGAACTTATGTGTGCAATTCTATACGTAATTTATAGTTGTTTGTTTGTTCTTGTACATGTACATACTTTGTGCCTGCAATTGTATGAAAATATATACTTATGCCGTCCGAATGCGCGTAAGCGTGTTTGTGTTGGTATGAGTGTATGTGCGTGCGTGTGTGTGTGTGGAGTGTGAACAGTACTATGAATCTTGTTGTTCTAATGTTTCTTTGTATATGCATATCACTCTTCAGAAAATGGAGGAATAAAAGTTATATATACAAAAAATTAATAACAGACGATTAACAGTTAAGCAAGAATAAATATAGTTGGCATCTTTTCCAAAAAGATAAGCACTAGTAATACACGTACATTGTGCAAAATGTCATATGGGTTAAATCAAATGGTACTTAATGTTCAAATGGTACTTATTTACAGTCACATTTTTCAAACTTCACGCTCAAACTCATGGTCAATGTCATTATAAACCATCTTCTATAAGTTCTAATCCATTGAACTATTCTATATTAAATCAATATAAAATTTGCATAGTTGGTCATTTGACTTCATAGTGGGTACCATTTGACCAAAATATAGAGGGTACGATTTTACTTTGGTACCAGTTGTCAGTTGACCAGCTCCCTGAGTCCCTCCTAAAAAAATTACTTTAGACTTGATGGAGATACAAAATTTGGATCGACCTTTGCATAATTTACTTTAATATCTTGAACAGGTTTAATCACATCCTCCTATGTTAATACTTATACAGTTATGACAGTGAGACATAACCAACCAAACAAAATTTCCATGTATAATGTTCTATCACTGACAACAGCAACTTACGATAAATTAAGTCAGAACTTTCTACAACCAACAAATAAATAAAAATTGTCATGAACAACAGAAATGGTAACACCAACACTCTATCAACGACACCACAAGCCGCTACAAGCACATTGCCATAAGTTAGATAGTAATTGATACATAAAATTCGTACCGACCAAATCAACAAATTTGTGAAAAAAAAGTTATTTAGAAAAGAAAAAAGAGAGCCCCACCTTCCTAGATTTTGGTCAGCGATTTGTTTCACTCGCAAGAAATTCTTGCGTAAATTTTCCTTTTTAAACATTTTTCTCAATTTGAATTCATTGTAGGAACACCGTTAAAGTCAAAAAGCGTAAATAATGTCCAAACAATGGCTAAATTTCTTCCGGAATCATAATCGATGAATCTTAACAAGATTCCCGGAAGTATGTTTCTAATTGGAATTCAACATAACGAAAGTGTTGTATTTTTCGGAAAGGACGGCTCCATTCAGTGAGCATCAGCGAACTGGACTGGAGAAGTGTTTTGTGATAATTTGATTGGTCGTTTTGATATAGAAATGCATTTCAATTGCAGTCATGTAAAATCAGAAAAAAATGTAAAGTTCTTTTGGCCAAATGCATATCGTTTCACCATTGCGCATCTATAACTTTCGTTCCGTTATTGGTAAGCATCGATGCGTTACGCTACAGGAACTTCCTTTTTGGTTTTACAGGAATGAAACTTTTATCGAAATGAACATCTTATCTACACAGAATTGTCGTTCGTTAATTATCTCTCGCATACAACTCTGCCATTACAATAATCTTGTAAAACAAAGAATAAAGCTACAAATGGTACATATACCCTCGAGTAACCAGTTTCCGTGAGGTTAAGGAAACATCGAGGGCACTCAAGAACAATATTGTTTCCAACAAAATTTTAAAACAATGTATCAATAACACAACTTAACACGTATAATCTCGCATATGTTTTAAAAATATTCTTCACTTGCTAACTCATGGACGCATCCATTTTCATACATGTACAAAATGAGACTTCCATTAAGTATGGTAGAACAGTTTTCGTGAGGTTTAGCTAAGTGGCTGAATTAAACGAAATTGGCCAAATAGAACAAGAGATATCATTTAACGTGCAGTTTTATGTATTTAAATATTTATTTTAGATCCGTTTTTTAAATTTTATAGTTTATTTTATCTTTTATTTCGGTATCAACAGTTATAGCCTATCTCATAGACCTTAGATAAAATTGTTGGTGAATATCGTCTGACTGCATTTTGCTGGATGCGGGCTAGATCTAGATCTAGTACTGGTTATATATTTCTAAATTTATATGCCAGATTTAGGTTTAATGTGGCTCGCACATTCTTATGATGCGATGGGATGGGGGATATATATATATTTATTGATAATTTATTGTATTTCGGGCAATATACTACATGGTTACTCTTTTAACAAGTGTCAAAACATTAAATTTAGGTGTCTCCAACCATATAAGTAGGTAACCTTTCCTTCCATTTCGTTATTTAAATATCAGACACGGAACCAGTCATCCAAGGTCATGACGTAACTGTAAATGTTGTAAACAATCAGCTGCTAAACAGATTTTAGTCTGGATTACCTGCCCCTTGTCACTTCGTTGTGAATACTATAGTACGACGGGAACCAGACTAAACAGATTTTAGGATAAAGATCGTTATATTTTGAAAAATGAATGTAAGATGTAGGTTTACTAATTGCATTATCTTTTTTACATGGTTTTATCATAGTAAACGAAGGGAAACTATTTTATTTTGCTTCCAAGAGCTATTCGAAGCTTTTTTTCATTGCCGACAGCGGTTTGTCGTCTCAGCAGTTGGCTTCCAGGGTATGACGTCATTCAACACAGTATAGCGCGAGCTTTTTGTAAATATTTCCGGTATAACGAAAACGAAGGTATCACGATTTAGGGTTACTCGACGGTACCTATATGGAACAATTTCTTTCGTACAATGCATATCGAAGGAGGTTCTGCTGTTGTTCGGAAGTGAAAAGCTATAAAAAGTTGATTTCCTTTAAATTGTAGGGTGAGATATTCGGGAGATTTGAAAACTGAACGATAGTGATGCATATCAAAGTACTACGCTTTTCTACACCCGCCATGCAATTGTTTTACAGTTGTTCCCGTTCCATATGTGCTTTCAGTTCTTTGATTTATGCTTCCAAATCTGATCATCAATCCATATATGACTTATTACATGCATTAATTCAGTTAACTTTAATCATGTGTGGATTTTGCCAGCAATGTAAATTCTTAGCAAGGACTTATATACATACATATGTATATAAGTCCTTGTTCTTAGTAATTAATTCAGTATTGAAGGGTCCTAAAGGACCACGACAATATACACTTTAATATAAATTTAATGATTGCAATATCCTTATATTTTGAGAATAATCAAATTTACGCATTTTACAATGACGATATGTCCAGTTTCAGTAACTATCCGAAATTACACTATCTTGATATTTGTCCGAAACCAACTCAACTTATGCAAAATGTAATATCTCATACATGACATGCTCGAAGAAAAACTTACACGTTATTTTTAAGCATTAAATGTATGCTAATCGGTTGAACTACTTTTTAAAATATATCTTTAAATATGATTGACTCGATCACAGTTATCATCGCATTCGATGATTGACAGATGTTAATTTTCATACAATCCAAATCAATTGTTTGATGGTTGTCGAAAAAATATCAAATTTTAAAGTTTCATCTATAAATAAACAATTGAAAAGTCTGTTCTAGTTATGTCTGCATGCGTGTGTAGATCATTTCTCTTACATAAGGAATAAAATGTGTATACTGTATATTAGAATATATATATGCCAGCTAGG
Organism: Lutraria lutraria; assembly: GCA_964023205.1. Classification (NCBI taxonomy): domain Eukaryota; kingdom Metazoa; phylum Mollusca; class Bivalvia; order Venerida; family Mactridae; genus Lutraria; species Lutraria lutraria. Next base: position 30,678,834 of record OZ026836.1, read on the forward strand.
GTCTCTGTACATAGTAAATAGTACCTGTATTTAAGTGAAACAAATATATGCAAACTAATAAATTACAGACGTTCAGGCAAGTTAGTAACGGATTCAGCATTATTTTTGCATCAAATGAAATAACACGGTAACATCATTTTGATTTTCAAATTTTTATTTAATTGTTTGATATAGAACATATTGAAATAAAAAAAGACATGTAACTAAATTTCAGCACAAACAGCAGTAAAATTTTAGCAGGGATTAGAGAATGGTTGTTTTGGTTATTCTTTATATCAAGGACTTATATACATACATGGATTCGCAACTTCCGTATTAACAGTTTAAAGTAATCAAATCCCACGATAATAAGACGTGAATCAACGGGAATACAAGCTATTGTTTACAAAAGCGAAAATACGAAAAAATCCGTGATATCCGAATGATAATAACAGCGAAAATATCCGTGGTATTCCGAATGTTTAATCTCGGAGACGAAAGGATTATAATAGATGTCCGCCACCTTGGAATTTAAAATGTTCGACTGATGCCTTTTTCGATGCTTATACTTAGACTTTGTGGATTATAAATGTATCTCAATATCTTTAAGGAATTTGTTGCATCCTTTACCAATTTCCCATGCATACCAGAGTTGTATTAGTGTAATCAAATTCGTAAACACCCAAATACAGCTGTCGGACATTTAATTGCCGAGTATATAGCAATGCATTGTGGGATCGCCGAACGATATCGTTTGATCTATTTTTAGCAGTTGCGAATCCATGTATGTATATAAGTCCTTGTTTATATCAACTGCATGGAGGTACTTTTAGACCAAAGCCATTCGATCGTCCTTTATCTATTCTAGATATATCCAAAGACCTATACATACATAGATAAGCAACTAGTCTAAATCTCGCAAAGTCACGCGGCAGATTGACAAAATCTCGCAAAATCACGTTTGCTAATTGCTCATTTCCTATTGAAGACATATTAAAGTAAATTATATCTTCCAATAGAGCAAACCATTCCCTACAAAATGATATCAAGTTGATAAAAATCGGAGCACAAAAGAAAAAGTTTTATGCAAAATACAAAGGCCCCTGCATGAACCTTATATATCGTACATTTTGTCATTTTTCTGCTATACTGGTTGAATTTAAGTAATAATTTCAAAGAAATTTCTTAACAAATCATATTGAAAATATTTTCTTGCATCAGAAAAATGAGTACTTAATGACATGGTTGAAAATTCATTAATGAGATTTGCACAAATTTTAAGTAGTTTGCAAAATTCAAAGATCTGCTGCGTGCAAAAATAGCATTTTCTACAGGCGCTTACAGGAGTTTCTTATCTATGTATGTATAGGTCTTTGATATATCCATACACGTCAGTGCATCCTTTTTCCTGTTGTGTTTGACGACGTTATTTAAAAATATAATTATGGACTATATATTCGTGTAGTTCGTGCCCTGCATGATACTGCAGTACTGACCGTCTGTAATGGTCTGTTAAACCAGTTTAAAGGTCTGTAACCTTCAAACTCGTCGCAGCGGTCACGTCACGCCTGCTTTTGTACTGATCAAGGGAAGTAACCACTACGATGAGTACTCAAGCCGGAACGGGAACCAGGTCGACAGGAACCAATCTAAAGGAGTCGTATATGAAACGACTGTCCTGATTGGTCATTTGAAATAATGATATCAAATTAGAGCAGCTTTTACAAAGTAAACATCAAGTTAATATTTGGTTCCCGTTGCAAGCCAATTACATGGACTAGAAAAATCTTATGAGCCGGATCTAAATAATCAAATATGGCCGACTTAGTGGAAAGCGTGTTGCGTGAGGCAGCTGAAAAAGAATCGAAATACAAATCAACCGAAGTTCACAAAGATATTGATCTTGAAATTGATGAAGGAAATCTTATGACATCAGATACAAATCCTTTTGACGCGAAATCATTGAGGTATCAAGCATAGATAATAAACTTGTATCTTTAATTTTTAGAACACATGTCGGATGAGGAGTCGTACTCGTCTCAGTATATTACAATTTAGTAAGCATTAGGGAACATTAGTAAATTAATAGGGGGGGGAAAATGTAATGTCATCACCGAGTTTGATTCCATGACTGTATGTGGACAATAAACCACGTCGTAAACAGCTAACCCAACAGTTAGGTAGCTGTTAGTTCTGGGTCCCATAACTTCTTTATTTCGTCTTGTTGACCATTTTAGCTTTCCGGAATGCTACAGACTTTAGCCAAAGCATTCACAAGGACAATTTTGAAGCCAAGGGTAGTATATGCCGATGACCCGTTTTTTCGGGGGGTTAACGACTTATTTTCAAGCTAGCGTCGGTGGAGTACAAATAAACGGTCTTACGTATACATCGAAACGTAGCAAAAACTATGTCAAATAACAATTCACAGTTTAAAATGTACAAAAAATTCGTTTTAAAACGAAATCATATCGTTTTTCCTTTCACTTTCGGTAGTCTGTGTCTCGCAGAAGCTGTCTCATATTTTCGGGGATTCCGATTGGATAGCCTCGTTTCGGTAGTAACCATCACACACATTCTGATTCTACACTGCATACATTTAGTATGAGGTAATGCATACACTCTAGCTCATACACTTTTGAAAGTGAATTATTACGAATTCGGCCGAATTTTGTGAACAAAATGTTAACGATATCGTTAAAATAACTATATAAGAGTTTGTTTCGAGTTTTTAAAATGTGAATAAACAAGAAAAACCTTAATCTGTCCTTAATTACAAGAAAACAATAAGCTCTTACAACATTTATTGGATGATTTTAATTGCTTTATAATTGAATCATAACGTAATGGTTTGACTTGATTTTTATGTGCATTATACCTAACCAAGCGTTCAATTTGCCAGATTTGGTAAGGTAGACAACTGCTGCAGATTGCAGACGCGGGAGATCAACACAATAGTGGCCATTTTCATTGTTTTTTGGACAAATCATTTATCTTTATTTGCGTATGATTCACATGTTTCGAGTGCATTGTATCTTTAGTATACGATAGAAAATAATGTTGACAAGAACTTGACTGCCTTTCGGATAGTCAAATCAACTGCGCGAGCGAGGATTCGTGACCGGAAACGAAACCACGAAAATATGAGAATCTCCGAAAATATGAGAATAATGGATATGAAACATCGGCAAAATATTTGATAACTTTCGTCTGTTGAAGGTATATTTTTGGTCATGTTGATAGATTATATTATAATCCATCGAATTATAATTCATCAAATTATACAACGTTCTACTGAATTTTTGCGTTAAATTCTCAGATTAAGTAATTTACCTTTTAAAAAACAAGTGGCTTTGACGATGAACTGCAATGTAATGTAAACGTATCAATGTCAAAGACCCTTCGACTAGGTAGCTGTTAGCCTGGTGTGCATATGTATCCATTGTATACACTGGTAGTGGTACCAGGTGCATGGCCTCCCTAGCCCTACTTATTTGGCTTTTTGATTGGCCGATTTTCGTGAACAAATTCGGAAGGGCCATCGTCTCAGTCTTAAAGTTACTAACATCTGTATATTTATGTTCGGAAATTCAAATTACATCAAAATTCAACAATAACGGGTATAACTTGCTTAAATCGATAGAAATAACAAGAATCTGTGAGAATGTGCTTTAAAAATTTTATGTTAAATATCAAATTTTAAATATTAAACTTAAAATTTTACATTGCGCAAAAAAAAACCCTGGTACAAACATACTTAAGCCTCATCCAGTTCCACTCCGTCTACAACTACCATTGGACAGGTTAATTCTTAATCAATCTTAATAATGAGTACCGAAAAAAGGCTGTCACTCAGTCATATTTCAAGCAGTTCTCACAACCAGGGCATCAAAATAACCGCAACAGGTGTAGCTACTAAAATTAAGTCATGACACGCATTTAAAATGAGTACAGCTAGTTAATAGATGGGCACTAGCGGTAATAGGCATATAGCTGTTATAAGCATAAGGGATATACTTATTACCTCAATATACAATTACATATTACCGCAAGTGCCTGCATAATGACAATAACTGGCATATGCGTGTCGCCTCCTCTTACATTTCTGCCTAGCATTTATTTACATTACATACCGCGACTGTCAAACATTTTCAACAATGTTTTATGTTATTTCTATGCAGTCTAGTCAGTTCATCTGAATCTCTTATAATACAATCATGTGAATTCAATTCCAATTAATACTGCAATATGATTAAAGGCCATAGTACCTCACAGAAAAATTGTTGTCAGCTTAGTTAACATATATGGCAGCTTCCTAGATTGACTATACCGGGTAATGTTTTTAATCTGTTAATATTTTCTCATGTATTGTATTCTTTCCTTACACACAGGTCAAACAGAGAGAATTATTTGAAGGATTTAGCAAGGGATAATACACAGCTGTTGATAAACAAAATTTGGAAGGTAAGAAACTGGATATATATGTATAATTTTCATGAATAAACACCACACAAAATATTTTTTGTACCTTTTTCATTTTACATGTAAACTGACTTTTGTGGAACATTTATTTCCAGTACTCCAGTATCTCCTGTCTTCTCATATACCCTTCAGTTGAATTTTATTCTTTGTAATAAAAAAGTTGTTGAACTGGTCTGTTGGGTGGGTTTTTGTCTTTGACTATAAAGGTCATAACCTATTTGTAATTAAATATTAGAAAGGTATGTTTTCTTTGTCATGTTATATTTTCTGTATGCAATTTTCCCCTTTCTAAGGAGTTGTGTCTTCAGGTGCCCATCCGAATGAACAATTTGTATAATATATCTAAAAGTTTAAGGATTTCTGAATACAACTTGCATACATTTTTTTATGAAATTACAGAGTACTACTGTCATAGACACCATTAAATGTTAATACTTAGTTAATAAATTTTAAGCTCTGTTTTTCTCATTATTTAATGAGTGGTGAAGTTGTTATATATCATGGATAGGGCTTTATTATTGACTCATTGTTCAAAAGTCAAACTAAGCTTATGTATGCCAATGCTGTTTATTATTTTAACTGACAGACTGTAGTCCTAAATAAGTGAATTTTACAAAATTCATTTTATAAACAGTACTTGAAAAAATTAATGTTTGAATTTGAAAAGAGAATTTCTGTCCTTTTTTCAGCTGCCTACTGTGAGTGTTGATAGTACAGTTGTAGCACAGGTAAGATATGTACATTATTATAAATCTGATACCAAATTCTTAATTATACAAATACTATTGATAATGATATAGCCATATTGTAGATGTCTTTAACAGTCTTATCAACACTGTAACATTTGTATTAAGTTTCTAGAATACTACATGTCAATATGGATGTGTTATTTTAACTGTGCAGAGGTAATTATACCCCCAGATATGAAATATATGGGGGCTATATTGGATTCACGCTTGGTGGTCGGTCTGCCGGTCGGTCGGTCTGTGCATCTGAAGTGATCAGTAATAAGCCTAGTTGTGCATGCTGTAACCATATTCCGTTTTAATTTTCACTGAGTTATAGCGCTATGTTATATAATAGGCAAATTTGTCTGGACTATTTCTCTTACCTACAGGAATTCAATGAAACTTCACAGAAATGATAAGTAGTTAGCCTAATTGTGCATGCCTTAAGCTTGTCTCGTTTGGTTAAATTTTACTGAGTCATGGCCCATTGTTGTTTTTATACTTTGTATATACAATATCTCAGCAACTACTCATAGGAATTCAATGAAACTTCACATAAGTCATAAAAAGTAAGCCAAGTTGTGCATGCAATAACTAGGTTTTGTTTGGATTCATTTTCACTGAGTTATGGCCCTTTGTTTTATACAATCTAGGTAAATTTTGTCCAAACTATTTCTCAGCAACTACATGCAGGAATTCAGTGAAACTTCTTTAATCTTAGAAGTGATAAGTAGTTTGCCAAGTTGTGCATGTCCACAATAGGTTTTGTCCAAGTTTTAATGAGTTATGGCCCTTACTTATTTTTTATATAATGAATATTTAGAAATTGGTCAGGATATTTCTAAGCAACAATTTGCAGGTATTAAAAAAATGAAAATGCATTATATTTCCCTTTGTAAAATGTAACAATATCTGTGTCAATGCGTCATCTGGGGGTATTCATCACCTTAAGTGATAGTACTAATTATTTCATTCTTCTAAGTCAGTGCGTTGCAGATTTTTTACTTAGTTTTTGCTGTGATGTTAATGCTATTAAGTATTAGCACATTGAATTCAGTCACTTGTTATTTGTTTTACAATACATTCTGAGTGAACAGTTTGTAATAATAATTTATACACACAGTCGTGTTTTATTATGTATTCCTCTTCTATATTTTGACTTTGTTTTTTATACCTACCATTTTGAGTTACCATAATTATTTCAGATGTGATAAATTATAATTAAGGTTTCATGATTTTGAAAGAAGTACTATATAGTGTATACATTGGTAACATTCATATATCCATTTTACACATGCAATGTACTATATTATACTTATGAGACCAAACTGTATTGTTTTAATTTTGAGAAATGATGTCAGAATGACCTTTATAGCTATAAACTACCAGTTGAAATAAAAAAAATTGTGTTCAACAAAAGTTATGGCCCTTTGTAAAATTCAGGTGTCATTTGAACACCCTAATGAGTGGATATACAATATGGGACACCTATTTAGGTACTTAAGGGTACTAATTTTATGAGAAACATTCTTATTGTTATGTCCCCTTTCGAAGAAAAGGGCCGTATATATATATTGCTTTGCATATGTTGGTCTATCGGTTTTCTGCAAACAAACCCTGTCCGACCAATAACTAGAGAACAATTTGGTCTTAGCTCTTCAGATTTGGTTGGGGGGTTGGTCATCACATGAAGATGACCCCTATTGATTTTGAAGTCAGTATGTCAAAGGTCATTTTCAGTTACAGTAACTGTTGCATTTATTTTTATTGTAACATTTTCTAATTTTGGAGTGTGCTGAATTGAAGTGTTCACATTATGTTAATTTGTTTCTTATTTATTGTATTACAGTTACCAGATCCTAGCACTCTGATTCCAAGAGAAAAACCTGTAAGTGTGTTTTACAAAACTTGTTCTCTTGAATTACCTTAATTAAGGATGCCTTCAATTGGTTATCACTAGTCACCCTTTCAATATTCATCTTCTTGTTCTTAGTTTGAGAGGCAAACATGTATTAGTACTATTTTGTGAAGTCATACCAACTGGGGTCTTTCTTCAGTGGCTGTGACATGGTACTTAGTTGGCTGTTCAATCAGAAATAACAGCATTTACTATAAATGTCGAAGGTATTAGTTATGAAAAACAAGTACATGATTATGTGACATATATACATGTATATGATTAGGTTTGTTTCTATTTCAATTATTGTGTTTTAACATGTGCATTATTCCAGGTTCCAAAACCCAAATCTCTTACAAAATGGGAAAAATATGCCAAACTCAAAGGTATACAAAACAAGAAGAAGTCTCGTATGGTTTGGGATGAACCATCACAGGTATTTTTTTAACTTTATTTGTTGTTTCACACTAACCTGATGTCTCAGTAGACAAACAAGGATTGTATCAGTACTGTACAGACTGAAATAACTTGTTATCAAATCAGTCATCTTCTTAATTTCAATCTTGGTCTATTTTTCAGACAATTGCTTTATCAAATATTTTAGTGAATTCAGTCTCTTGCATTATTATCTTTCATTATGAGTTGGTCAATGAAATCTAATGACACAATGATGCATGTAATCCTTAACAATCTTGACAAAGCAATCATATTGAGTTTTGTGTCAGTAATTTTGAATAGATTATTACTTAAAGGTCTGTTGACAAGAGAAGTTAAACTTATATGTATATGACTTTTATGATTTTGTATGATTTCAGACATACAAACCAAGATGGGGTTATAAGCGTAGCGGTGATGATACCAAGGAATGGCTTGTTGAAGTTCCAGAGAATTCAGGTATGTCTTCTAAATCTGTTTACATTGAAATTTTTTATAGTATATTGCTGAAAAAGTATACAGACAACTGGAATATTCTGTGACCATTATCTGAACATCTTAACATGCATCTTTTTATGTTTTTAGACTGCTCCAACAAGTATTCAGTTCAGCAGTGGTACGGCCATAGTGACTACATGTTTTTTTGCCTTGTGACACCACTATGTAGCAATTTTCATTTGTTCTCTTTCAGATCCGAATGAAGATCAGTTTGCGAAAAGAAAAGATGCAAAGAAGGAGAGAGTAGCAAAGAATGAACTTCAAAGATTGCGAAACATTGCTAGGTCCAAATCATCTAAAGGTACCACTTTGTACTATTTTTGTTCTGACACTTCAGCATAATTATTACACCCTACATTTGCACTAGAATTAATGGAAATTTGTTTACAACGAAGAATAAAATGAAATAGTCTTATCAGTTATACTGAGTTATTGTATAAATGTGCTTTGTTTCAATGCTTCAGCTGTTAATCAGTACATTTATACTTGTGGTAACTAGTGAGTTATTCTTACAGTTCCTGGAGTTGGGTTAACACCAACAGAAGCACCAAGTAAAGATTATCTTGGTAAAGCATTAGCTGTCGCCAAAAAATCTACTGCATCTATAGGAAAATTTACAGAAAACTTGCCTAAAGAAAAACCATCTAAATTCACTGGAAAGAAAAGAAAGGTATATATTTTTTTATTATTGTACCATACTTCAACTTTTAAAAAGAAAACACCTTTTACAAATTCTTCCATATAATATGTACATACACATGAATATTGGTATGGTTTCTTTGAAGTTTGTTCATATTGTTCAAGTAATCTGTATATATACATGGTTTGACTAGGTTTAGATGATAATTTTATTAACATGTTTAAATCCTTTAAACTATGTATTTTTGTACCCAAATAAACACATGACAATATTGTCATTTCTCCTCTTTGTACTCACTTCTAACATGACAGACAGACTTTGGTGAACCTTCTGTTCGTACACTTTTGGACAAGTCTTGTCTGGTCTGCAAAAAATGCGATATCATTATACCCCGCAAACAACGTTTGAGAGGGGGTATATTGGAGTCGCTCTGCTGGTCGTTGGTCGGTCGGTCGATCCGTCCGTCCGCATAAAGTTTGTGGAGCAAACTACTTTCGCATTCTTTAAGCGATTGCAATGAAACTTGAAACATGTTATCACCATGAAGTGTAGATGTGCAAGACACAATTTTTCATGCCCAGCAATTCAGTCATTGCAGAGTTATCTCCCCTTGAACTTAGCTGTATAGTGTACTGTTTGCGTTCTTAGTGTCAAAGCGGCGGAGAGGGTTATTAGTCACCTCTGTGACAGCGCTAGTTTTTGTTTATAATAGTTATTGTACATTAATAATATTGGTACCATTGAAAAGAAGATAGTACGAGTTGTTCAGTAGTACTCCTTGCTAAACTGGTTTCAATAAAAGACGTTCAACCCATGTGCTACATAGCTATCATTATGAAAATGTTTGAATTTCAGCTTGTTTGTGCTTTTAATGAAACATGACTTTATGCTATATTAAAAATGTCTCTACTTGTATTCTTAAAACTTGTTGATTTTTCTTCACCTTATGTGACCTGTGTGTCGTACTGTATAACTATATTGTCAGAATTGGAAGCGGCCTGGCTATACACAGCCCTGCAAAGTAGTTGTTTCTGTACTTTCTCTAAAGATATCTGGATGAAACTATTATATTATTTTAGTTTGAACCTAATATTGGTAACATGAAGGCTGAGATGTCACGTCAGTTGGATATTCTCAATAATTTGGGTAGTGAGGCACCTATCATTGACAAAAACAGAGCTGCTAACTTCCACAACAAGGAATGGCAAGATTCAAGGTAAGTCAATGTGGTTGAGTAGAAGCCCTTTGGGTGAAATTTAGTCAGGCGATTGGTCGGTCCATCCATCTGTCCGCATACAATATCCACATTCCTTAAGCGATTGCAATGAAACTTGAAATATGTCATCACCATGAAGTGTAGATGTGCAAGACACAATTTCCATGCTTTGGCTGTACAATGGCATTATTTGCTCAAGAATGTTTGTGGAGCTAACTACTTCCACGTTTTTCAATGGATTGAATTGAAACTCGAAATATATTATCAATATGAAATGTAGTTGTGTAAGATACAATTTTCATGCTCAATGGTCCACTCATTTTAGAGTTATGTGCCATTGAACTTAGCCATTTAGTGTTCTGTTGCATTCTTAGTGTCAACGCAATGGCAGGGGTATTAGTCAATTCTGTGACAAAGCTCAAGTTTTCATTGGAAGTGTCATACACAGCAAATATTTCATCTGAGTATAAGTGTTTGTTTCAGTGCTTTTAAGATATCTGTATTTGTTCAGTGTTTTTGAATTAAATTTCTATTAAAGTTACATACTGGTATGTACTTCAATGAGAATTCTGATTATTGTTGTTGATGACAGTTTCTTCTATGATTTGTTACCTAATATTCCAGAGCAAAGCAGAGAAGAGAGGACCCAGATGGCGCTAGAAGGAAGAAACCTACTGGTAAACGAAGTAATCAAGGGAAAAAGGGCAATTTAAGAAATTTCAAGGGAGGTAAAAAGGGTAAAGCTGGAGGTGGTGGAGGAAAGAAGCCTGGTGGAAAATGATAGAACTATTGTTGTTGTTTGAATGATTTCTTAACTAATTGTAAATACATTGTATAAACATTTATAATCTTGTTTTCCTTTTACATCACATAGTCTTTATAGCAATTTAAGACTTTCATTAGTACAGTAGTTAGAGTATGGATTAGTGTTCCATAGGTCCTAGGTCCCAGACACATATATAAGTTCATGCATCTGTACAACAATGTATAAAGATACATATGGTACATAACTGTTAACCTACTTAAGCCAACATGCTTTCTTGGTATGACAAACTGATGTATGTGTCTTTGTGAATTAATTGGTTTAGAAAATGAAAAGAACTTTGGATGATAATAATGGACTTCTGATGAACTATCATAATAAATTATGTACCTGTGTCAAATCATATTAAATTTTGTACATCAGTTTGACTTCTGTCAAGTGAAATTATTAACTATAGACAGTGTGTTAAATATCCCCTTAACTGTGAAGACACAATAATATTTCTTTTGCATTTATCTCATACACAAGTACACATTTTGTTCTTAATGTAGTACTGCAGAGCGTCATGTGTGGAATTATTACTTTTTTAAGCTGTAGTTCATATCTTCTTGAATGTCAGTGAAATGAATGTTGCTCTAGTTCTACAAGTGATATTGCTAAAGTGGGTGAAGACTTCAAACAATCAACAGTTCACCTATTGATTTCAAACCAACGTTGATGTATGTAAATATGATTTCTGATAACAGCAGAACTGATTTGGATTATTTTATACATTTGTTCACATAATAACTTAATTTTAATGAACTATCACTGGATACTTGTGTATACCCGGATTATACCTGTGTATGACTAATACATGTACCCGTTATTGTATTTTTCACACACTTGCATCCAAAATGTTCATGTGCAGCATGTTTTGTATGATGTAAAACTTCATGTATGCATCTCTAAGCTGTATTGTTACATTACCTTCACCTGTAATGATTGACAGGTAAACTTTCATCTCTGATTTATGATTACCATTGCCAGGTAAATCATGTTTATTTCTAACTTGCAAGTGTATCTGTAATATTTATGATTACATGTAGCTTACACAACTGTATTATCATTTCATGATTTACAGTGAATCTTTTATGTTAGAAATAGAACTTAATATTTGAGATAGAATCAAATACATACATTTATAGTTCATAATATTATACTAAAAGTTGATTCCATTCAACATAACTGTTATGCTTCAGGTAATTCAAAATCATTAAGACACTGTGAGTATATATAAATTCTATCAAAGTGTTACTTTAAATTAGTTTTTACCCTTTTTAAAGTTCGACAAGTTTTTACATATATGTTTATAATACAATGTATTAGAAGTTTGCGTTTTGGTTAGTGTTTGTTATTCGTTTGTGATATAGACTTCAATGTAGATGGTCAGTATAATTCAATCTCCAATTGTGAAAAACTGAACCAACTAACACCAAGGTAATAGGAATTTTATTTCTCTATCCAGCCTGATATAATGACAAAAATAGGATTTATAATTTCTACTGCAACAAATAAACATAAACTACTTTCAAAATTAATAAAATATATTCATTTTCAGGCAATAAAAAATGCACATCAAATTTAGCCATATGGGCAACATGCTTACTTCATAATACTTGACAGTAAATGATTGCATTTAACATCATGCTAAGTCATTATAATTTACTACAGGTAATACTGTTAACACATCACATTACAAAGATGAACACACAAGAAATAAAGAGAATAGAAAACTTGAAATAAATCTACATGCCATACTAACTCCGAAAGTATGCTTAATGATGTAAATACTGATTATTTCGGGCACCATGAATGTGATGAAATAGATTGCACGTAATTATGTAATAAGACAGCAAAACAAATTCAATGACTCATTTTGTACCACCTTTCTCATAAAAGTCCCAAAATTCATTATCTTTAGTAGCAGTTTTAGCTACCACAGGAACTCTCTCTGGTGGAGGTGTTGTTGGTGGGGTTTCAAACTTGAAGTCCTCCATCAATGGATCTCCTTTTGGGATTTCTTTCTTTGCTGCTGTTTTAGGTTTTGGAGGGGCTTGCTGCTTTTTTTGTCGTGTTGTTGGTGGTGGTGCTGTTTTTGCTTCGCGTCGTTCGTGTGCTACCCGTTCGAATTTTGGCGCATTGTTCAAGATATTGTCCAATCCTTTGGACAAAACTATCTGCATAAATCTGCTTTCTCGCCACTTACCTACATGTGTGTAAGTACAAACAGTTTATGAGAGACATGATTTCTAATGAAAAATGATGGCTATCATCTATATTTATTAACTTTTCAACAAAATAACAGTGCAGTATGAGGTTATAGTATTATACTGGTCATTCTAGTATATGTTTATGTTCATAATACTATATAAACTATTGGTGAGTAATATAATTGCAAACAATATGCTCTATGTAAAGTAATAATGAAGATGAAAGAACAGAAATATACAGAATGTATAGGTATGGACTAGTGTAAATTGGGAGTAACAGTAACTGATTATAGTTGAAGCAAAATTGTATCGATGGTAAATGGTCTTCCATATCAAAGTGCATTAAAATAAATAGAGCAAAAGTGCAAGGTGCCAAGTGTACCAATTAGTGAAATCCTGATCAACAATGACTTCAAAAAGATAGTGAACGAGTGCATAATAGCAACCAATGGAACAATTAAGTTCCAGAAAATGATTGGCTTTTAATAGTATAGACAGAAGCAAAACATGCAATTCTATTGTCCAATTTAATCATTTATTTTGGTTGATTTTTCTTTTGGAGAGTTTCAATGAAGTACGCCTCCCATGCTTTAGTCATTCTCTGTCTCAGAACATTGTGTTCAGCCCATTTACCTACAAACACAAACAGAATTTTAGATAGAAACACGGGGACCACAATCAGTCACCATCATTGTCTCAAGACAGTAAATACTAAGTATAGGCAAGAAAAAATATTCATGTACAGTTACAACCAACCCCACTTTTTGGCATGACCCTAAAATTTATAATGGCAACATCGTGAAACAGAATATGTTTGGGATCATCGAATATTACCTTGTACTCTCCTAGGAGAGAGGAAAATGGCAAGGAATGGACGAGTAACCCTAAACATGAGTATTTCTCAAGCCTTAGGAAAATATTACAAAATATAATAAATTAATGCTTCAGTATTTTTTTGGTATGCCTTGTTATAACAGTTGGTGATTGACTGTGTATTGCAGGCATTTTATAACCCACGTCTTCAGAATGTCAAAAAAGTGATTACAGTATGAACTTCTTAGTTAACTATAAACTGAGAATTATCAATCAATCTAGCAGATTTTCAAGTCATTTTACCACATCAAGTATGTCAGGACAAAACTACATGTAGTTTAAATGGTATTTTTTCACCAGCAGTTCACTTACTGGTTACTACTTTTTCATTTTTGAAATTTCGGTTTTGATATTTTAATTTCATGTGTGGGTTACAAAACACTGCAATAATTGGAACACCTTGGCAAACAGGGTGGTGCTGGTGAGCAGTAAATCCCATGTTAGAATATGACAGGTAGGAAAATCAGAGAGCTACTTGATTAATATAAACTGTGTAACTGGTACTGTAAAATTAATATCTACTCTAGCAAACAGTCAGAAATATAAAGTTACAAGAACAAAGGTAAAAATAAAATAATAGAAATTATATAAGATACATTAAAACATAACTTTGCAACCACTTCAATATTAAGGCCACCTGGCCACCTCATTAAAAAGATATGTTATTTTTGGTGCAGTCTATCAAAATGTCCTTTATATTTTGACACAATAATAACACCAGTACATCACTACTGAGACCAATAACTGCTCCCAAAGGTACATGGTCTTTACACACAGGGTAGAATATTGTCTGTATTTTGTCCTTAATAGTTTGAATATGTATTCAAAGATATGTGAACCACGAAACAGATTTAATCACACGACATATAAAGCGAAGGATTTAAAGTATTAACTTAATTCTTTCTAAAAATACAATGTGTATATAATGTATATACTTAGAGTAAATAGAAACGATAATCTTGTGTCTAAACACTAGGTAGGTATACGTTTTAATCTGTTTGAATAGTAGTGAGACTAAAAAACTGACAAGTTCGACTTCTTCAAAAACTGTATAAAAACATTCATAGCTTGCAATTGATTAATAAAACTAGACAAATAAACATGAACTATTGAGTACATGTAAATACAGTACTTGATCTGATACTTACTAAGTTCGTCTTTCTGGTACCTCCATTTATCAGGATCTGGGTGTCTAAACAGATGAACTTGATCATTGAATGCTGACTTAGTAGTGGTTGTTTTGTGATTAATTGTATAACCAGGTACAACATTCATGCGCATTGAATTACTCAACATTTCATACTCTGGGTTCATTTCTTTAGTAAACTCTGGTACTGTAAATGGCTTGCTGCGTCTCTGGATAGACTCCCTAACTTGTTCCTGATCTCGTATCGTCTTTTCAACAACATCTTTGTCTGATAGGAGTCGATCACACACCTTACTACCAAATTGGTGTTTAATGTTTGGAGGCACTTCAATTGTCGATTTTCTCGGGGAACGAGCGGTCTTGGAGCCATTTTGGACAGGCGAATTTGATGTTGGAGGCGATGCGAGAATTCCACGTTTGTCTCCAGCACCATACCCTAAGTTTCTCATTTGAATATCAGTCCGTTCACGTCGAAGGAAATCCATTCCTGGTCTTAAAATGTCACCTATGTTACTATAATTATGTACCGGTGGTTTCTGTCCGTATTTATCCCGATTGAAACTCTGGTTCTGATTTAAACCAACTATGTTTATTTCCTTTGCCCCCTTCAGATCCTTTTCAGAAATCCACTGCTGTGAATGTGCAGTGCCAGGTACACGACGTCCTTCTGTCGGCTTTTCAACTTCAGTCTGGTTGTAAAGAAGTGCTTCTTCGCGTTTCTTTTGTTCCACAGACGATTCTTGCAGTCGTTTTCTTTGAGTCTCAAAGTCTCGTTTTGATTTCTCCAAGACAGCTGCACCTAGAGACAAAATCACAGTGTGTAAAATTATGCGAGAAGATGGTTTAAAATTCCTATTTCAATGCTTCATTACATTTGAAACAAACACAAAAATAATAAACCGTTGGTTAAATGAGAACATTAAGTCGCATATGTGTGTTTTATTTTGATCGAGTGCCTAAACTATAACGAGCAAAAGCCGAAATGACAAATCGATTTTCTATTTATCATATGACATAAATCCCAAAATGTGTAAAATTTTGTACTTAAATCTTTGGACCACGATCTGTGAAAGATTGAATGATTGTCAACATTCAATTTGGTATGTAAAAGATCATATATCAATTCATCAATCGGGAAGAATGTCCAATTGTTGATGTGTTATTTTGTATAAGATCAGTAATTATGAAAAACAATCCATAATGGTTTTGAACATTTGGACAATGAATGTTGGCATTCTGTAGTCGTCGAAATGTCGATTAAAGTAATCCCTTTTGAGTTCAGTTTCGGTTTATTTGCGCAGCACTTGATATAAGCAATTAAAACAGATTTTACTTAAGACTGTGGCATGTTTTTTAATCAATAGACATATCAAGAACTTTTATACATGTAACACGTAAAGTCTTTGGACATATTAAATGAAAGAAAAGTGAGTACCGGATCAGAATTGTTGTCGCCTAATAGTGTAATTAAAAGAGATATCAATTGAATCACAGGAATGCTTTATGTTTGGGAAGATCAAGTTTTAAGATTTATTTTCTTATAAACTATACATCGCTCGTCTAACTTCGTTTCAGATTCAAAGACTTTCACAATCAATAAAATGGCATATTTGTCTTTACTATATGGGATGACAATCATAAACCATTGTTTTAAACTTTGAATTGGCAAAATTGGTAGTAAATTTAAAGTCATTAACAAATCAGTATTCGACTACAATACGACACATGTATGTATGTATGTATGTATGTATGTAATGTTTGAACTGAAGGTAAATAATATTTACAATGTTTGACTAGTACAAGAATCTTTATCAAAAGACAGACATATAGTTTTGATCATGAAAACATTTTAATCATATAGGATGAAAACATTAGCAAACTAAAGCCAATAAACAACACATGATATTTATACGATCATGGAGAAGTTTAGTTCAAACTGTGCAACAAAAAGTACATGTATACACAGACAAAACGAACGAGACAAAACAAAGCATACAGGATATTCATGATTGTCTACTACCTGGTAGTTGATTCTTCACATCCTCAGAGAGAGTAAATCTCTGACCAGGCCCTTTACCAGTGGGAGTCTTGGGAACCCTGGCAGTTTTGGGATCAATATCTTTAATGGATTTACTGCCTTCTTCTGATTGCATTTCCAAAAGACTACCAAACAAGGAAGCTTTAGGCATTGCCTCGGTCCTTCTGGCACGGTTTGAGTTGGGACCTGCCTGAGCAGTTCCACCTATGGCTACAGTTGCCATTTATCACACTCTAAAATGTTTACAACAAGCAGTGATCAGCCATATATTAATTGAATTATGAAACGTACATACATGTATATGAATTAATTGAATTAATAGCAACACGATACGACGGTACACACAAATTATGTTGAAAAATAGCATTAATTGAAATATCAAATAATTGATAGTATCAATTACATGACCCTACGTGCTTATATATATGATGAAAAAATGTCATTCGCTGTTTAGGTACATAAATTACTATATACTTATCAAGGACAACAAAATTCATATATAAAAATTAAAAATTAGCCTATACATAATGCACCTGTCAATATTTTGCCTGCCCGGGGGGGGGGGCGGGGCATGCACGGGGCTTTAGACAGAAGATCATTTCCGCTGGCGGGTTTCGATCATTTCAGCCAGTGGTGGTATTCCGCATACTCAATTAGAATGAGTGGGACGGAGCCCAATAAAGAAAATCTCGCAGTCATAATTTAACTTTTCAATTAATTGGATCATGACTAATTCTGTCTAGATGGTACGGTCGGATAAAATAATGTATATTGTAAATTAACATAAATTCATATATGCATATAAGTAATTAAAATGGTAATTTACGACACTATAAGCGCTGGGTTTTGATCAAAGCCAGGGCTACATGAATATAAAGAGTGTGTGTGATAAAGCAGAGCATTCACCAAGCAACGTAATGACAGTCATAAGTGGAGGACTAGATAGATCACAGCCGCAAGATTAACAAACGAAACGAATAAATAACATGAAAAACATGTGAAACACAAGTGTTTACAAAGGAACAGGACAAGCGATAAAGTAAACATGCTTCAAATACCTTGTCATTATCAAATGAACAAAAAATATTCCAAAATAAAGAATAACGTGACCCGTTTCACTTTCCTTATCGCGCTTGGCAACAACGGGTTGTCACTGACGCACTGAACCCGGAAATAAACGACAAACATATCACGTGATAACAATGTGATCAAAATACACATTAACTGGTGACGTTTATAGATATCCGGGTGAGTTGGTGTATATAAATGCAATCTTATTTTGGTTGTAACATTTCTAATGCGAACATTATTCGATCAATGTAACACATAATTCATACATTTACAAATCTAAAAAAAACACCCGCAGTAACTCGCACAGTAATGTAATAAATTGTATCTTTTTCAATATTGTCATGTAATTTCGCGATAAAATTCAAGATGTCACTGAACATGCCCCACCAGCAGTCTTTTATTAAGATATACATGTTTAATGGAAACCGTTAGACTGATTTTAATTGTACCCCCTAGCCTTCGTTGTGGTTATATTAATTAAAAATATTACTAAAATAGTTATGCTATGGATATTTTCAGCTTACTTTTAATGTTAGATTTCTTTAATCATTTAGTTTTTTCTCTCAGTTTTGATTTATGAATCGTTTGACTTTTCTGGAACCACTTCCATGGGTCATATCATATTTTCATTTTGCCTTATTATCTTAAACAGGGGAATGCATTTTGTTCCTATTTTTAATTGTAAACACTCATTAAGCAAAAACTACAGTATGTAGGGTAGTGACCTTGACATGACTTCTCCCATTATGCAAGTGACATATCATGGTGGAAAACAGACGAAGAGTGTGGACTGACCCAGAGTTAGCTCATTTGATGTCAGTTTTATGCATATTTCCTCTGCCAGTGTGCATTAAACCTCTTAAAAGCCGTAAAAAAAATGTTCACAGTAATTTGATCATTCAAAGAACCACAAGTTTCTAATTACTGTTTCTATTGAAGCTAAAAGTAAAAGATGCTGCTTACATTAATTTAATTGAAAAAATGTTTCCAAAACCACTATCATATTTTTTTCAATATCATTGAAAAAATACTATTTATAGTCTTAGAACAGCTGTGTTTTCCTGCAGTCATAGTATGCACACGTCATAAAGTGACGCCACACACTTTTTATATTTCAAGTTTACAAAAGCAAAATTCACAGTGAAATGAGTGTTTTTACTAATTTTAGAAGAAAAAGGACTTAAATTGTTTCGTTGGTAAATATTATCTTGGGATAATATCAGCAATTGCTTGTTTTTTGCATATATTTTTTCTAGCAAAAAGCTTATTGGACTTTAACTGAATGCATATTTTTAAATAATGTTGAGAAAATGCACCTATAAGTATTACTGTAAGTGAATCAGATTTTGATAACTGCTATGTTTTGAAGGGTCCATGGCTTACACTCAACACTCTTATTAAATTTTTATGAAAACAGCACAGTGTGACTTGCCCCTATGTGTTGTAGTTTTAAGTACTGCTATGCAATTTAGGATATTTAACAATTGCACGTTGCAACTTTGTTATCATTTGTTTGCCAGTATGAAGAGCATGCGTAAAATAATAGAAGTTTAGGGAAATAACACCATGGTTTTCATTCTCATTCGCTGGTTCCTGCTTAATTGATTCACAGGTTTCTTCTTAATTTTTATGCAGCTTGGTAAGTAGACCAATTCTAAGTCAGTATGTTGTTAACAATGACCTGATACCATGTATTAAATAAGTGGTTAATCTTGCTAATCATATCTTAGTGTTATTAATTATTTCTATTTGCCAGGGAACATTAATTTATTGAATGTTGAATGATGAAATTATGTTTTTGTTTCAGAATGGCTTCTAAAGCAGTATTTCGTAGACTGTTGCATGTGAGTAGGAGAGTCCTTCACAGATCAACAGTTACCCGACCAGTTTCTGCTGTACACCATATGCAACGTGGTCACAATTTACTAGTGCAGACTATCACTCCATGTAGGAGTTTTTGTTGCAAATCAGGCGATGGGATGATTTTCAATATTCAGAATAAGGAAGACTTTGATAAAAGAGTTCTGAATAGTGATTTGCCTGTTGTTGTAGATTTTCATGCTACGTAAGTATCAACTGTAGTAATTAATGTTTTAGTTTATACTAGAAAAGTAGAGTTCTGTTATTAGTCACTTACTGCACTGTAGGTTTATTTTCAACTGATGTAAATGAAAGGAAGTAAGGATATAATGATGCTGAGATATTCAAAACTAATTTACTTTAATTCAGTGTTCTAGTCGTGGAATTAGGATAATGTGATTTTTACCTCCATTTATCTACCATGGGCTTAGGTTAGTCAACATGTTTGTTTCTGATATTAAAAGCATACTACTTGTCTGCAAAATACTTTTCAGCTGGTGTGGACCATGCAAGTTGTTAGGACCCAGACTTGAGGCATTGGTTGGAAAGAAGGAGGGGAAAGTATTATTAGCCAAACTAGATGTTGATGAAGAAGATGAAATTGCTATGGAGTATGGGGTAAACAAAATTATAAATCGTTAACAAAACGTTTACTTGACTTCTTTCATGTAATAGTATTTTGAACTTTGTATTTACATAATGGCTTGGTTGAATCAATATATGTCCTAGAATTACAGTTGCTCATTTCGTGTTATGAAACCTTTGTGATGTCACAATATGCCAGTGAATTAAATCTTGATAGGATTGAGATCTCTTTAGATAGTCCAAATGTATATTTTGTTTTGTCCCTAAATTCTTGATATTTTTTGTTTCAGATACAGTCAGTTCCAACTGTGATTGCATTTAAAAACAAACAATCTGTTAGCAAGTTTATTGGTCTTAAAGACGATGATGCCATTGAAGAGTTTCTTGATCGTCTTATTGGATGATTGGTGTTAACAATGTAATAAAACTTATTAGTCTATTTTGTATTTCTGATATTTTATCATGATGTTTTTATTAATGTACTTGAATTAAGTAAATTTGGGTTTTGATTTTTTTTTAGATATTAAACAATGTCATATGGCAATGATTTAACTTCTTGTGTTTTATCCACAACCCATGTTCAGTTGTATTTATAGGTTGTATTAATGGTACTGGTTTTCTAGTGTTTATTACAGTACATTTTACAGAAATTAAGACCAATAGTATTATAGTGCTATTGAATTAGTTTATTTGTACTTGGATATGAGTTACTGAGATTTTTCAATAATTGAAGAATTTACATTTTATTTTCACCTGTACTTGGGTTTTATTCTTTCACTTTCAACTGATGCTAAGAAATTACTACTCATCTTCATTTATATTTATCTACATACTTTAAGTTTAAAATTTACTGGTAGATTATGTTTCTTGTGCATGTTTACAAGACCTTTCGAGAATCCATGTATGTTAAGAATGGACATTTCAGTACTAGCCTACTAAATGTGCAGATTGTATGTTTCTAACACATATACATGTATGGTTGTCCCACTGAAAAAAGTGTATAACCTGACATTGATAGCTTTTGCAGGGTTCTCAAAAAGTTTGTGGCCAACAGGCCCAAAAGCTAGACCAACAGGCCTGTTAGGGGGGTTCCAGGCATTTTCTAGCAATATTTTATAAACTTTTGAGATTCCCAACTGGCCCAAACACATTTCTAAGCGGCTGAATTAGCCTGCTGTTATTGAGAACCCTGCTTTTGTCATGTGACTAATATTTTTATTTACTCTAGAATAAAGACACAAATTATCATACATATTTTATCAGAATGGTCAGTTATTGTTCAGGAAATAGGATAATATCATGATTAACAGGGTTTGGTTACAGACGGACTGACCAACAGACTGACGTGTGCAAAGCAATATACTGCCTTGACTTCAAAAGGGGACATAATAAGTATGAAATTGTACAAGTTATATTGGGAATGAGTTGCACTTGAAATGTTCATTAACGCATCAATGATTGCGAATACTTATTCATGTTTTTAGCTCACCTGATTCATCAGGTGAGCTTTTATTTATGTTAGCAATCATATTTAGATTTTGTTTTGTTTGAGCCTGGTTTGTAATAAATATGAATAAATGAATGCTTTATGTCTTACAGTAATACTTGAAAATAGAGTACCCTGTTGTGCCGATATGGCAGCAGTCACTTAAATGTACAGTCAATCCTGTTTTAGTGGCCACCTCCAAAAATAAAGTCCCAATCTTTCAAAAATCGTTATTATTTAGTACAAAATGACCACAGAATAAGGCCACCTGTCAATAAAGGTCACATTTTGTATTTCCAGATGGTGTAGTTTGATCACAGGTTTGACTGTATATGTAGATGTTTTATAATCAGAACAGAATATTTATTAATTGACTTAAGTATTGAGCTCATTGTCATAATCATACTGTATATACAACATACAGTAATACACAAATACATAATCATTGTCATCATATCACAAGACGTTAAATGAATAGTGTTGCTCAACTGTCTCAAATTATTTACTGCAAATTATTACTTTAACATTCCATAAGTGTAAAAAAATCAAGGAACCCGCAAGTGAATACCTTTCATAAAAGTGAACACCTGCCTGTGCTGTTTAAATACATATTGGCCAGTGAATACAGAAATAGGGTTTTAGTATCGAAGTTAAAGGACAGGACAGTGCTGTTCAGATTTGCAAATTATTATGTCCAGGACTAGCCAATATCAGTCTCCATGCAAAACTATTACCAAGATATAGATATTGACAAATTAATATAACAAGAAGTGTTTGTGATACACAAATGGCCAACTGGATAGTAACACCTCAACTTTTGACCTATTGAACTAAGGTAAAATCGATAAAGGTCATCTACATGTGATGACCAACCTCCCAACCAATTCTGAGCCTAGGGCCAAATCCTTCTCTAGTTATTTGTTGGACAAGGTTTTTTAGCTGAAGGTCACTGTGACCTTGACATTTGAGATATACTGTCCTCAAAATCAATAGGGGTCATGTACATGTGATGGCCAACCTCCCAACCAAATCTGAAGAGTCTAGGCCAAGTCGTTCTTTAGTTATTGGTCAGACAAGGTTTTGTTATGGACCGATCGACCGACATATGCAAAGCAATATACCCCCATTTCTTCAGGCATATTAATTTTTAAATAATCCAGGTAGAAAATGTTTATTTCAGAAATTCTGGTAGCTGAATCTTTTGTAGAGTGGACGATTATTTACAATGTACATTGTTTTTCCCCTTTTCGTTCAATTGTTTATTGAACAGCAAAACAAACCAACCAACCAGTGTGTATTTTGCAAAAAAACTTTTATTTGGTTTCATTAAAAATAACAGCATTGTATACATACAGTTACAAATACACAAGTACATGAATTTCAGAATCAAGACATTTTAATATCAGAAAATAATGAAAGCCTGCGAGGCAATTACCTTAACCATTACATCATTGGTACAGAAATGACTTACATGTTACTGTCTCACCTTGCTTTAAATTCAATTTAATTTTTACCAGTTAAGAAACAGGTGACTTCATATCACTGATTACAGGCTTATACATTGACTGTATTTATAAAGGGACAAAAAAAACAATCTGAACATAGGACATACAGAGAAGACAGCTGTGTATGCTATTTCACTTCATGCTTACATTAATGTCAAATAATGGCATCTCTTGTGTCATTTAACAGTCACATTTTATTTCAGTGGGTTTAATGCCATTTTTCAATGATATTTCAGTTATATATGACGGCTGGTACACCTAACCAGTTTTCTGACCAGTATCACTGGGTTACAAGTCCAGCACCTTTTAAGACCTCAAACCCAGATAAATGGTGATCACACCAGTGATTCAGCATGTATAATATATACCACCAAATTAATGGTAACAATTAAGGGGTTACAAGTCCAGCACACTGGACCAAGACTGCAGCCTTAACAATCACTGCAGAGACATGAACTGACTTTACATACAGATGGACCGTGCAATAACTACATGTCTCCCATAAGTGGGAGAGTGGGACATCGAGTAATAATTAAACCTGAATAGTATGAATCAATGTAAATGATGCAAAGACAAATTTATAACTACACTAATCAGATGATTAATAACTTAAGTGTACATGTATTCAGTTAACTAATATGAAGGAATAAAGAGAATGTCCATCAAATTGCTCAAATATATCAACCTGAACCAAAATAAACAATAAGTTCAGTGGATTCACTAATACAAAAATAAACGTTTTTATTAGCTAAAAGTTCACATCATGTACTGACAAATAATTGAAATTTATGTATTTTATGTTATTTCTGGGTTATATAAATCAGACACTCGGCTGTTTAAAGTTCACAATGATCACATGAAATTCAACAGTATTGACTAGTATGATGTTTAATGATAAGGCAAACATGTTAATCAACACCAGCCATATTTACCACACATTTAAATGTTTATTCAAATCAGTATACTAACATAAATAAATGCAAAATTCTCCAAATATTCTTAACTAAGGTACCGATTTTTTAGAAATATAATCACAAACAAGTAATAGAACAAATTACATTAGAATATCTACTCCCTACCAATAACTAGAAATGTGTACGCAGGACATGAATGCCCTGGCTGAGATCTTAGTCAAAAAGGGACCATAACTCCTGTGAAAATGTTTGGATTTTAACAGAATCGACCTTGAACTGTATTTTATTATTGTACACCATAATGTAAAATATGAAACCAATCTATGAAATATTTCTAAAGTTATCACTCGGAAACCAAAATTTGAACAAACTGACATCAAAATAGGAACGAACAGGGTAACATTTCATGCCCTTCTGAATGGCGGGGGCATAAAACCTCAACATGTGCTCCTAACTCAATATCACATTTATGGAATACAATATACTTGAGTTAAAGCAACCTATGGATAAAGGCCACATTCCAACAAGAGTCACCTTTTCAGAGCACATTTATAGATACAGAACAAAGTAACCTATGAATAAAGGTCAACTGTCCAAAAGGTCCAAATTTCTGTCTTGCTGGCCTTTGTTCACAGATTTTATGTATAATTTTGTATATTAATAATAAACTTCTGATTAAATGTTCTGATTAAATCTATCTAACAGGTACAAACTAACACTATTACTGTACAAATGTTGTTTTAAGATAGGTTTGAATGGTGTGAAATGAACTGTCCAAACCTAATTGTATGAGATATAGAGTCTCATTAATCCACTCTTGTCACCATGGCTACAATGCCACATTGCACATACACTGTATTAACAATCACATAATAATTAATAGCAATACTGTAGACTTAAAAGGTTTTCAAGAGTACATGTAACAGCATATGCACATATTTAACAAAATTGACAGGTTAGTTCCCTTTATTTCAAACCAAATAATATAACAATGTTATTGTTATACAAGGGGACTGTTATTAGGTTTACAATACAAAAAATGTATAAACCAAAATACATTTGTAAAACGGTGTATTATCATTTTTCAACCATTGTCAGAAACTAAACTGATAAAATCTTTATTAAATTTTACAATAAAAAACTATAAATAAATTTCTACTTTAATATCTTAAAGCATCATTCATTGATTATGCTTTCAGTTGAACAGTGTTCAAGTCAATCTGATATGCGGGGACTATGATAATTTTGTTATGGAGATACAAAGATTATGACATAATGTGTGTGTACTTCATCCAAACAGACTGATACAATATGTAAGATAATCAATTAGTCTGAAGAAACTGAATGCAAGTGTTGTTTTACAATTGATGGGACTTTTAGTTTGCTTGGAGCATTCATACAAACCCCTTTTATTTGTCTCTGTGTATTCTGATCCTTCATTTATAGATAACATCATATAAAATCAAGTCTCAATTTCAAGTACATAATGCTCTAATTAATACACTGCAAAGAATTAAATGTCTCTGAAAAAATATTAGAATTGTATGCAGATCATTCCATTGAAAAACATGTGAAACAAACATTCAAGAATTTGTTCAAGAAATGCAATATATTACAAAATAAAAGAAGACTATTAGGAAAAAATATAAACTCAAATTCAATTGGAATGTAAAAAAAAACAGAAAAAATATAATACTTGAAACTAAAGCTATAATTAAGATAAAGCATGCAAAATGGGTCCTGTGGTTAAATAAAACAAAAACTATACGAAATAAATGCACTAGCAAAATGGACAAAAAAAACAGGCCAAAAGGACCAGTAAATAAAAGGTGATGGATGAAATTATATGAAATATGTTAAAACTAATAAAGCAAAATAATTTTGGACAAATTGTGCTAGAATATACTGGTTAGAATAGGAAGTTAGCAAACTAAAAGCAAGTAATTATAAAAATAGTATTAAAGATGTTACCACATATTTCTACAATGAACTTGGACCTACCAAAGCTCATGTTTTGAATACTGAAATGATGAAACATAAAGTAAATATTCACCAGTGTGCACAATATAAATGTGCTTCTTTGTAAATTAAAATTTATCAAAAGGTTTAATGTAGGAGAATATGTATAAATATTCAAATGCAAAAAAAATCCACAAATTTCTTGGAACATTCGAAAAGCACTAATTACTGTAAATGTAAATTGACATAACTAATACAAAGAAGTTATTTTACTGTACACAGTTTAATCTGGGTCCTGAAAACAGAATTAACTCACTGGAATTCTAAAAAGTGAGACAACTTTTTTACAAGATATGTACAACTAAACACAACATTTAAGATGTTACAAACAATACAACACCATATTGCCGAGATCCAGATTACAGTGTGCACAAGAACACGTGTAGAGTGAGCCAACATGATTATCTGAACAAATACAACATAAAGAAAATCATAATATAACAAAGTTCTGTAACAACATTACCCTGCTTTTACTTAAATTATGATAAGTATAAAAAGGTGATGTAGGGTTTTTATGCCATTTGCACTGACCATGTATTGCAAGTACTTGACATAGTAAGTTATATTCTTAAGAAAATGGCCATATCAAGAGCACTAAGTGTCAGATGATAATTGCAAAAACTTAGTTCAAGAACTACAGAGCATGCTTTCAGCAATACAATTAGTTCTTTGACTTTGATATTATTAGCTTTCAGATATAAAGATAACATAAAACTCCTTATATAGCTAAACAAGAGAGTTTCATCAATTTACACAGAAATACTTTCATAAATCACTGTCCTATTCAAAACAAAATGTTTCCTACTCGTAAAATTTAATTGTACATACTGAAGCAATTTTCGTGACAAGTGTAACAATTACCCTGGGTTATGCTAAAGCTTATTATCATAAGTTTGTAGACACAATGTAGATACTACAATGACAAAATAAATAAACAACATACACAAACAATACATAATAAGTCCCTGAACCACAACTCTCTATATATCTTCACATAACAATTGCACTATAGTGGATTAGTTTGATTTTCAGTTAAAAATTCACAAACAGTTTTACTGATACACTTGTAGCTAAATGTGACAACAATCTGACATATGATCATTCATTTTACATACTACCAGTATTTAATACAGAGTATACGAAGTCAGGATTTCCTGATTATTGTCACAACAATCATAAAACAATGGAAACAAAATAAAAATATTGATGTTCACAACTCTCAATATAGTGATAAGGACCAACTTGTGGTACAAAATCCTGATTTAATTTGATTACAACAAATTAATGAATAAGAAAACTCATATCAACAACACAAATGAAAATACAGAGTTCATACAGGCAAAATGTCAGATATTTAGAATTTACATAGATTTGTAAGCTTACAAACCAGCTACAATGTATAAGATGTGACTTTTAAAATGATCAAGTCAAATGTAGCTGTTGACAAAATATGTAATTCTTTGCATGAATAATACCATCATAGGATGAGACAATGCCTTTTAATATGTCTTTCTAACATTAGACAATGACATGAACAAAGACAGTATGACTAGAGAGGAAAGAAATAAGACCTTGCCAGGAATACAAAATTACTAACACAACATAAGGAACAGTTTGAATCATTGCCAATAAAATAAGATTTCATGAGGATGAACAATTTGAAATATAAAATGAAGATAACTATTCAGCTGTAGAACAATCAACAGATCGTAACTTCAAAAGAAAACTAAATAAAAATTCACCGGATGGGATATTGTTTTTAAGCCAACAAACTTCTTATGTAACCATTGGATGAATTGGTAAAATAATGACTGTAAAACCATTAAAATGTCTAATCCTCAGAAAAAAAGTCACATTTTTATATTTAGTGTCCATCTATCAGTTCATTCATAAGTATGTGCAATTTATGAAAAAGAAGCAGACATAAAGTAATAATTTCAATTAATATGCAATTTCAGTGATTTTACCTTCAAAAGACAACAGAAACGTGCTTAGATAGCAATTATGAAGATAATATCATCAATCGATTACACATATGAGTCTACAGTATTAGTCTTAAAACTCTTTGTTTAACATCTTTGAAAAGATAAAAATATACCAAAACATTGAGCATGTTACATAGTTATCAAATAATGAGAATCAAGCTGACACAAATACTGTTGAAATACATGTTTGTAATACTTGTAAGAGCATGAAATTTACAAAGGAAACATTATATTATAACAAACAGCATACAGATCAATGGAAGAAAGAACGATAATTGCTCTATCAATTAACAAGTTTAAATTTCAAATAAACTATCAATACATAGCAAACATAATTCAATATCTGTGGCTTTTAACTAAAAACAAATCGTTGGGTAGTGGTAATATTTGTGTCTAGAAATATAAAAACATTTACTTAAATTACAGTGGAACCCCTCTAATAATGAACATTTATCTGTACCCATGTTTTATTTAACACCGTTCATAAAAAAACCTATTATCTAAAAATAATAATGTTTCAATTTTAGATTTTTCCCATAGTCTAGAAAAAATACATGTTAGAAGGGTTCTACAATAATTCACTTGTTAAAGAGATGAGTCTACATTTGTACATATGAAATGACACTTAGATATTATTGTGATTCTTACAGTAACAGTAAAGTTCTATTACCCTTGAACATTCAAGTAAAAAAACACAGTTATCATTCCTTTTTTATCTTAGCATTAGCTAGTAATTTCTCCATTCATAAATAAATTTGGTTTTAAGCATTTAACTACAAAATATGCAAGTTCTCTCATATAAAAATACAATATGACTATCTCTAATCTGAATTTTGAAACTGAAGACAAAACTTGGAAAAAAAATTGTAAGTCAATTGTGAAAAAATTTATCACTCATTTTTGAATCACTTTTTGAGTATGTGATTAAAACAAAAAGTATATGCAAAGTTGTGGTGCTATATTAAATTACTGAATTTTTAGATTTATTTTGTTGATTACTTAATCCACAAACTTCAGTTTTAATGTATCTACCAGTTTGTGCTGTTCATATGCATATTACATTAAATCAATGAATGATGGAGTCATCGATGTCGCCATCTAGACATCTGTGCCTTAATATCGCTGCGTAGATTGTGAGCAAAACATATACCAAGTATCTGAAATATAAACCACAATGAATATTAAAAATAAAACAAGTTTTTTTGTATGAATGACATGACAACATGTATACAAATGAATAATAATGATTCACAAATAACATTTTTAGCATAACAGTAAGCTTTTGAAACTAGATGTATGATGTATAGGGTTGTTATACTAGTAATGCAAAAATAGCAACTATAAGTACTAGTCCCAGGAAATTTGACTTGTCCCTAATGCCAGGAGAGAAGCGCAAGAAGCAGACTGAACAAAAATGCTCATCACAGGAAAAGTTTGCTCATCCAATAAAAATGACTTAACTTTACAGATTTCAAAACCAAAGAATGAAATCAAGTAATAATTACAAACATATGGACTTAAGCCACATTGTTTCCATATTTAACTCAGCTTGTATTAAAGCAATCCTTCAGAGCAGATTAAATTGATCATAACTTTGCCATTTCTTGAGATATTTTCATCAAATAACTTTCATTTTGCTCATAAATCATAGCTCTTTCAGGACAGACAAATCCAAAATTCCAGATAAATCCAGAATGTTGTCACCCCTGTTATATTGTCACTAAGACCACTTGTGTGACTTATTGATGTTAATTTAAACATGTCCAGTATGGTCATTCTCAATCATAAAATAACATTTCTACAGTGTGACTAAAGCTATTAATATTTTTCCGCACATCTATACGCAGGTACACACGTTACAGTTGACAAAATTTCAACACATTATATAAATCCTTGAAGCTTCTTGATTTTTGCTTTTGATTAGATTTATTATTAAATTAATGGAGCTCCTGAATTACGAAGAATAAATATCAAGTCATGAGTCTAGTTGCATTGAGATGAAATTGATTAATCAGTTTCTGACAAATCTTACCTGTAGAACTGCTATGCCTACGGTTACTGAAGCCACTGGAATTAAGTTCTTTTCAAACCATGCTTCACCAGCAGGTATACAGCCCTCTGTGTAAATTAGTGTTGCTCTGTCAAGATCCTAAATGTAGGAAATCCAATTGTAGTTAATATTCAAAAGCAAAATTTCAGTTCATAGAACATCTCAGGTCCAGATAAAGTCTTAATCATTGGAGAATAGGTGCACCAACAGCATCAAATTAATTTTATATCACTATTCATGTTAAGGTGTAAACAAACCTTAGGCATTTCTTAAGCAGTAAACTAATAGTAATGAAGAAATCCTTAATTAACTATAATTTAACATTGTTTATACACATTAGTTTACAATAAATGTTATAAACATGAGCAAAGTACAACAAATTTTAACTTTGTATGACAATCTGAAAGTTGAGTACATGTAATACAAACAGGTCATTGTAAAATGTAATGGTCAACCATTACAAATAGTGTACCTATCTTGGGTAGATGCCTAACATGACATCTACACACTACTTACATGCTCTGTTTTCATCATATCAAATCCACAATGCCTGTTCTCTATCACTTTCTACAAATAGAAAAACAGGAGACTTTATCATAAAGGTACCAAGGCCATCCTTGAAAAATATTTGTTTAGAGTAACCCTACCCAGGGAATTTTCAGTGAGTAGGTAGGAAGGAAATATTTTTTTACAATTATTTTTACATCGAACCCAAAATACCTGTCAAAATGCTATTTATATATTGAAAAGAAATTATTGAAGAGACAAAAAACAGTTGTGAGGGGCCGTTTTTGGTGCATTTTTAGTGTTTGACAATTATGGGTGGATTGGGAATGGTCACAAGCAACAGCTGTATACATGTAATTATTTAAATGTTCTAGTAAGTAGTGTTCCGTAAAACCTACTTAATCTAGAACAAAATCATTCTATGTCCTAATTAAGTCAAGGTCAAAGTCAAAGTGAGGTTGGATGATATGGTTGGATTGAGAATGGTCATAGGCAACAACTGTATAAGTATCAAAGCGTTCTAGTAGGCTGTGTTGGTTGGTGCTAGACAAAACTGTAAAGTCTACTTAACCAAAAACGGAATCATTTTAAGTCCAAATTAAGTCAAGGTCAAAGTACCAAAGTGTTCTAGCAAGCAGTATTGGTGCTAGACGAAACGGCAAAATTTACTTAACCTGGTACAGAATAATTCTAAGTCCTTAAGTCAAGGTCAAAGCAGGATTTGTTGATATGGATGGTCAGGGTGGATTGAGAATGATCATATGCAACAAATGTATAAGTACCAAAGTGTTCTAGCAAGCGGTATTGGTGCTAGACCAAACGGCAAAATCTACTTAACCTCGTACATACGGACGGACAGGACAATCACTATATGCCTCGACATCAAAGATGCTGGGGGCATAAAAAAAATGTATCAAACTCATAGTTATCTGGATTGAGCAGGTGCATGAACACTTCAAGCCACGAAAATCAACAAAGCACCAAAATCAGCAGGAAAAACCTGAGTCAGTGATATTAATTAATTTAATACATGAGATTTAACCTTAAATATGAACCTTGCAATTTAACTCTGTCATTATAGATATTTATAACATGCAGATAAACATGATCTTACGTTTGTTGGTCGACAACAAGAGAAAGGCACACCGCAAGCCTCGCCACCTGGTGAGCTACAGTTGAAGTATATATTGTTCTCCCAATTCTTGTAACCATTTATACCACAACATTTAAGCTAAAATATGTAGAACAAAATAACATAATTATATAACTTAAATGAAAAATGGCCATCATATTGAAAAGAAAAAAATATCTAAATGCAAATGAATTCTCTTGATCATATTAGTTAACAATTTCAGAATAATGATTACATTATGTTATTTTCTAGATTTTATTTTATTTGGGTTTCATCCCGTTTTTCAACAATTTTTCTGTTACACACAGTGGTCACCTAACAAAATTTCTTGGACAGTATTTGAACCAGTCTTAACTTACCCTTCCGTAATGAAATGGAAACTTTTCCACATTTGAAGGAAATCTACATTTTGTCTAATTTTCATGGAAGGGTATGACCTGCCTGCCTCGACCGGCAATCAAACCTGGATCGTCAGGTTACAAATCCAGCATACTAACCACTGGACCATGGCTACAGCCCAATTCCATTATGAAACCATTATATTAAACCACATAGTATCAAATAAACAAAATACACAATTTTGTACAACAAATTCATTGGACAAATAGCAATGTTTTTGTTCATTTTGTA
This sequence comes from Lutraria lutraria, assembly GCA_964023205.1. Classification (NCBI taxonomy): domain Eukaryota; kingdom Metazoa; phylum Mollusca; class Bivalvia; order Venerida; family Mactridae; genus Lutraria; species Lutraria lutraria. The sequence goes on from OZ026836.1 coordinate 30,711,526, forward strand.
AAACAAAAACTAGTCCAAATTCATAATACCCTAATTTAAACATTCACACTATTGATAGAACCGCATGTCAGATACATGTAGTCCTGTCTTCAGGGTGTAACAACACTGGGCTTATATCTATTCACTTACCCAATCTTTCTGTACCCAGTCAACAAGATTTTGAAGATCTGGATCATCTCGGTAATTTATGATCATATTATTCAACTGTGACTCAATCTGGTCCTTGACCTAAAGTATAAAGTCAAATAACAATAGAATAATAAGTCTAATTCTTTTAGACACATCCATACAAATACAAGTACAAATATTGGAACACTAGACAACCATTGCAGTTGAACTAATGAGTTTGTTTACTATGCTGAACAAAGATATTAAATATTAATACATCCTAGCACATGGTTTCATACAAGTTATGTCCTTAGGGAATAATAAATACAGATTCTAATAGCTTTTAAATCCACAATGAATATAATATATGTTAAACAATGCAGTACTAATATGTATGCATACAAGTACATATACGAAATAGAAATGAAAATATTGGTATGTTATATTGAAATTAGAACAAGAAGTGTTTGAGAAACACGGATGCCCCCTAAAGGCCAATCGGATAGTAAGACCTTGACATTTGACCAATTGAACTTAAAATCTTGGACATGTAAATGCAATGACCAACCTCCAAACCAAGTCTGAGGAACTTAGGCCAAGGCGTTCTCTAGTTATTGGTCAGACAAGGTAGGGTTACAGACTGGCCAACATGTGAAAAGCAATATACCCGCTTTCAAATAGAATAATTGTTCCTTGAATCTTTTTCATAAGTTGAATCCAAACATTATATTCAGTATAGCAATGACTCACCCAATCTTTATATACAAATGCCAAAACTCCAATAGCTACTTCCAATATGAAAATCAGCCCAACACATACACAGAACTGAAATAGATGATAGCGACAATTTACCTGGGTATAAAGAATTGTAAATTAGCTCTGATATTGCAAAATAAATTGTCTACTAAACATTTATTGCAGCATAAGGAATAAATACAGCATAATATCATTTTAATCACAATAATTAAACTAGAATACTGTAAAAATAATCATACATATTTCAGTTGAACAGAACAATAGTTTCTTGAAGTAGACCACTAGTCCATAACATATATACAAATTTGGCATAATAATATAATAAGTTTGTGGCCAAAAATAAAATCAGGAAAAACATAAAACAGTTTTTTTTAACTACAGTAATAATAAAGATATTCAATCACAAAAATTGACATCAATGAATGATGGCTGAGGAAAATTCAGTGATGTCAATGCAAGACTTCATGACAAGTGCTTGAAAAAGTACAAAATTAATACTGCTGTGATTAAATACTTTTTTGGACATAACAAATGTATCATATATTTATATACAATAAAAAGTCCAAATACTACAAACAGAATCAGAAAAAGTATCATGTTTTTAATTCAATTTTGTTGGAACACATAAAGCCCCATTAGCTTTTTAAATTTAGTAATACAGAACAATAGATGTAATGATACAATGTAGTAAAATATAAGAAATATAATTTATTTGCTCTAAAACATATTTACTCAATGTCTTTCTTTAGCCAAATTTCGTAGAAAAGTTGTTAGACGCTTTTTCTTATTTTTTGCAATATCATTGAAAAAAATACTGTGCTATATTCCTATATGTTCTTTGTGGTTAAAAAAGAAAATTTCGGAATGTTTTGATTGAAAGTAAAAGTCAATTTCACTGATAAGATATCTTTCTAGGTAAAATAAGACCTACTTTCATTTTAACATCGAAAATGCTAATGGGGCTTTAATCTAGGTGGTTATAGAGATGTAAATACACCAGCTTCATAAATCAACAGGCATACATGTAGATTCACAGAGAGTGGCATTTATATAAATAATACAACTTCTTGACAACATACAACATCTAGGAAGGTTGGTAGTCTCATTCTGGGGTGTAGCATAGTAAAAACCAGGTTGTAGATTTAATTAATAAAATGCACTGATGGAGAAATCTTGTTTGGTCGATTAGAAATACAATATCTTTTTTGTTTATAGTCATACATTTATAAAAATGTCACCATTGGTTAGACGATTCATTGACATAACTTACTAAACCGGTTTCAATGAAAGACGATATAAAGTATTATATAAAGCTAATTTTCAGAGATGTACCTTTACTGGTATAAAATAAGCCTGGGAACCCCAACCCGGGCAAGACTTTAAGTTTTGTCCTTAAGTAAACTAGAAATTCCAGACCATTCTTCAAAGTCACTCCAACAGTGGAAGATTTGATACTCACAAACAATAGCAAAGTGGTATTTTCTCTAAGGGCACCAACACATCCTGCAAAACCAATGATGAAAATAACTCCTCCAGTGATTATAAACAACATGGCTGGATCAAGTGCAACATTTGTTAGACGACCAATATTGTTGATGGTATCTTTCTCCGTCCATGCCCACAGACCTATAGCACACATACCCGTTCCTATCAACTGAAATTATAAAGTAACAATATAAACTTAACTAGGCAGTAGACACACTTGTTTTGTCACCTAAAATTCATACATTATCCAAGGTCATTAATGATTGTAATTAAAAATTAATTTACATAATCAATAATCTGAATGGGCTTTTAAAAACAACAAAAATACATGCAGATAGTTTTTGTTACCAGGTTGAGTTTCTACTTAAATGAACAAGGTCAACGGACAATTAATACAGTATTATTTTAAAGAAATAACATTATAAACCATATAATGCAGATTCAGTACTATAGACATCTATCATCTAATGTAATTTTGGAAGATGATTTTGATAAAATCACCTTCCCTTGTAATCATGTACCTATCTACCTTCCTTGGACTCCATAAGAGCTTGGTTAAAAGAACAGCCGCACAAGGAGATAGTACTCAACTAAATAGTGTGATTATATAGATGTAGCTGGTATATTTCCTCAATTAAGTGTGTTGGATCTAAGTATATTTCAATTCATTTTATCTTAACCATATGGAAAGAGTCATGTATCTAAACAAGCGCATGTCGGTAAAATACATGACATATTCAAATGTGTAGAATTAAACCCGAGTATCCGTTAGCCAATGAAATAGCACACCTGTGTTACTGTTTTGCATATCCTATTTCCGTAAAGATAGTTCTACTTTAGGTTTTCGTTGGATAGGTCAGTAATTTCTCAATATGTATGCATGCATTTGCAATAAACTACCATCGATGTAACTATCTGTTTTGTGCCTTTTTAACACTATCTTGATATTATGGGGCGAATTCTTATCTAATCGTATTGATTTATACTTGACATAAAATGGCGATGTAAACATAGAGTTTATGTCGGGTAACCAGCTGAGGTTGAAGGTTAAAACTGCAGCTTACGAATAATTATTCGAGTCGCTAAATAAGAACGTAAAATACTGGTTATGTACTTTTAAAAAATAATACTTAAAGAGTTCTTTTTATGCAAGATTATTTTGAATTACGTGATCACGTCTGAATCTCGTGCAACAGCTAGTTGACATAGGCCTCATAGTCCATTGTGTCAGGGTCTTTTTGATTTGAGTGACCCTGATTGTGTTCACTGCGGTAATGTACTGTTGTGTTAAAATTCAGAAGTATCGATGTTGATATTTACTGTTACTTATGTGTGACTTACTTGTTTGTGTATAACAAAGATTTTTAATTGTCTTAAAATTAGTGTGCTGTTAAACTTTCCAATGATTTTTCTTTGTTAATGCTAAGAGACTAGTAAAGTGTATGTCCTTCACATACATGTATATGACCTGCATTATAATTATATAAATGAAAGTCGGTCATGGTAAAAATATTTAGACAGTACTTTGATTTTACATGTATTTACTGCCTATTGGGTCATAATTATCATCTTAAACATTTATTTGACTGTAAGCATTCTTACTTATATGTCGCACAAATGCTTATGACATTGCTCTAGGAAGAGAAACATGTTGTGGCCATTAGAACAATGTCATTATGACAATATAAAACAGGCACTACTACCAGTTGTTATTAATTTTTTGCTACCATTTAAAAACACCAATCAACTCTCATTGAAATTACAATTCCACACAATTTACTGATCAAATTTTACAACTTATCATAAGTGTATCATAGTACATTGTATATCATGAGTACTACAGAAATAGTGTTTCACTTTAAATAAAATTTCTATCTACAAGGATAAGCCTGTATAGTGTATACTCAATATAACCTGTAGGTTCCTATCTCTTCCATTCACTAGCTCATAAAGGCTTTATTTATTAATTTAGAATCCAACATAACAACCTATACTTATATGTGAGATCTGTTCTATGATATAACTAATTAGATGAATGTAATTCATGCCCACAGATCAATGCATGATAATGCTTAAACAATGACCACATTATGCTATTTTTACTTCCCGTCAGGGTGAGTATCCAATTTAACAGTAGATTATCAATACCAGTATATGTAACTGTTTCAATACATTTGTACAACAACAATAAATCTGAAAAATTAATAATTTAACAGTAAGTGTATATGAACAGGTATTGTACGGATCAATTATAAAGTAAAAACAGGAAATGTAGAGACATTTACATCCTAGCAACAATGGAAGTTGACATAAGCACATTGTCTGTATTGTATTAACCACTGAAGAAAAATTAATAAATTGATCAGATATATTGTCAAATTATCAAAATTATTGAATACATGTACATGACATAAACATATTCCATCCAGTGCAATAACAAGATTGATAAACAAACACGAGCATCGCAAGCAGTGCCAACATTTGTCTATTCACCGCCTCAGTGAGATCTATCCACCTAATGTATGAAGTTTCATGTTGCTACCTCTTATAGTTTCTGAGTTATGAGTTACATTGAAGTTTTTGCAGAGACGCAGACCATGCAGTGATCACAATAGCTAGACTTTTTCTTCGAAAACACCTGAGCTAAAACTAATAATGAATCTAATCTAATTTCACATTACACAGTATATAAAAATAAAGTCAAAATTTCTAACTTCTTACATAACTCATAGATAATGTAACGGGACTGGCTTTATAAATTGCTAAAAAATGTAAAATAATATTTTGAGTTTTTTACAAAGATTAAATACATGTATCACACTTTAATATCAAGCAACAAAAACTTCAAACCAATATGGTTTTTGGTTTTCTAGACAAATTTTAGTCATTGGTACAAGTTTATTCTAGTTGTTTGTGGGTATATAGTAGAGTGTCTATTACAAGTTTGGGTAATCCTGGCCATTTGATTAGCTAATGGTGATGACTGAATCTATTAATAGTTGATAGGTAAGTAAAGCATGCAGGCATTGCTCTGTAATGTTGACTACATAAGTTGTTGTGTGGCATAATATACGAAATACTATTTGAAGTTCAATGTGGTTGTATCATAGCAGATTATGGTGAATTTGTAAAGATTTAGGGTTTATTCTATTTGATTGATTTGATTGATTGATAGGGTATGATATAACCATGTCCTTGTGAACTATATACACGGATTTATTCAATTGTCAAATATTTGTACTCATTATCGACAAAATATGTGTATTACTCATATTATCATGTAAATATGTTATACTCTTCATAAATAAAATATGCAGTCAATATCCTTTATGAAAAAAAGCAACTTCATACAAAAAACATCAACCAATATGCTTCTAGTAATTCGTCTACCTTAAATTTTGTTCTAGTTTTTCTAGTTAATCTATAAATTGGTGAAACTTGATATCACCAGACGTCCACTCCCAACACCTTAACAGTTCAGTATAACTATTACATGAAATAGACTTGTAGATACAAATATATAAGTATCAAGTGAATTTAATATTAATATCATTAGCAAAACTAGTACTAGCACAAACTTCTAAGACTATATCTCAAGCCTTGAAGGAGCTGATTACAGTCAGTATATTTATAGACCAATTAAATCATGTACTCTCCACTAACCACATACACCCAGCTAATAGCTAGCAAGTTCTGACTCATAACATTGTGGTACATAAAGTATAATTAATTTGTTGGTTTATTTGGTATCTAACAGTGCTACATGCCAGAAAACTGAAAACCATTAAGCCCACTAGACCTCATCAACATAAAAATGTATCAAAATTCAACCAATTACAATTAAGTACCTGTATACAATATCAACACATTACTCAAGCTGCAGTACTGATAACCAGTGGGATAAATTTGGTCACTAAATGGTGACAAGTGAATCATTCATTTTTTATTAATTAAAATTCTAAGAACTTAATCAGGTTTTTGTACTGGCCAGAATCAATTCAAACCAATCAGCTTCTATTTTGGAAAATGCATCAAAACAATTCATTGATCATATAGCAAGGCATGTGAATTTTCATCCCAAAGCTTAATCAATTAAGTATACATTGTACAATCATGTAAGTAAAACAATGAATTATGTACATGTAGTTAACTTAATGCCTGCTGTGATATAACATAATACAGTACATAGATTTTATAAGTAGTCTTGCTTTATTGATGTTCAGACTTTAAATATTACCATTTCAAGTCAGATTTGAAAGATTAATAAGTCTTTCCAAAAATAGATCAAGTAGGTATCAACAGGGTTCAACACTGACCTTTCTGGTGGGATTCCTGGATTTAGAATGACGAGACCCTACAATAAAATCAGAAGTCCTTCCCATACTTAGCTTATAAGTTATTGCAATTTGCTGTAAATTTTTATATTCAGAAATAAAACATATTTGATTTAAACAAGATAAGTGACAACAACAAAAATTGTTATTACTTGAGTTGGAGGGAAATAAGGTCCTGTTTGGTCATAATATCCCATATGTCATGTACTTTCTGTCTGAAACAGTTAACTGAAATTTAAATTTTGCTTCTTTCAATGTCTGACCTAATGTAGTAGATAGGGCTGTGGATTGTTGGGTAAGTGGCGATCCAATCCAATCCAGGATTCAACACTTACGATCCACAAATCGAATCACGAATCTTTTGTTATCAAGTAAAAGTAAAAGCAAAATTGCAGTCCTGAAGACAGCTAAATTATTTTTTAAGGAATAATTAAATAAATCAATGTAAATTGTCCTATGGCTTAAATTTATACGTACTCCCTTCCAGTTAATTGATTTACCAGTATCATTATTCAAAGAACTGATTGGACATCTTGGCAAACGAAGCAGTCCATGATGAGACAATATTTATTCAGAAAATGGGATTTTCAAGGACAAAGAATATACTTTTAATGTGTTAATAAATAAAAAAACAAGATCGCGAACCACGAATCTTAGTAGTGACGATTATTCATACTAGATTTTCAATATGATTCGTGAATTAAACCCGAGTACTCGGATACTCGCCACAGCCCTAGTAGTAGAAAGTGCTTTGTCAACGCAAGAAAAAATTTACAAACATGTTTATTTCTAACTGTTTGATCATTTAAACAGATTTTTTACATTTTCTACCACGAAGATAAGGAATCCTAGCAGAATTCCTTTCTGATAGGTCTAGGTCTCTAGAAAATATCTGGTGTCCTCGGGATCCAAATTATGTCAAACCATGATTAAGTTCATTAACATTCCATTGATTTTAAAAATTGACTTCTGTCATGTTTAAAACATTTAATGGTCATTGGAAAACTTGTTTGTAAACCGCAAGTACCTGACACAGAACCAAATTTTTGCCCCATAGGCTACTAATACCTAGGCTAGTAATACAGCTTTTATCATGGGACTCCTTTTTTCTTAAAGTGCAACTCTAGTTGTGTAGATTCTATAATCGCCCAATTGAAATTGTATAACTATATATGATCAAATCATGTGCAATTAGATTTGAATAAACATTAAATTAGTATACTTTATTAAAACAGCTGTTATTGTAATGTATGATTTACAATTACTGAATTAGAGTTGTTGTTCCACAGTTCCATGATAAAAGCTTTCAAATCACTTTCTGAGATAATTTTTTAATAGCATTATTGTCATTTATACATATTTGGAATCTGAACGATAGTTCAGCTTTCCACAGTTTGATACTGTAATTTTTGTAGGTCTTCAATTACCGAAAGGTCTTTAATAACTGAATTAGGTACATGTACAGTAGGCTGTTCAGAAATAGGTCATTAACAGCTAACCTGGGTCATTTGCCCCCCCACCATCTTTTGACAACTAGTGAGCAACCTTGCTAAATATTTCATTTGTTCAAAATGTAAACCAACTAAAAATACATTCTGGATCTTGTATTTTATGCTTTCAAGTATAGCTTTTTATAAGATTCATTTGAAATCACTTCGGAATAAATTGTAATAGGACTTTATTAAGATAATAAGAAGAGGAAAATAATGTGCCTGATGCATGGCTTGAACCCACGACCTCCTGCTTGCAAGTCAGATGCTTTACCAACTGAGCTAATCGGGCTGGTGAATGTACCAGTCCATTCATAAATACAATAGGGATATCACAACTCTACATTCCTCAATCCTTCCTTTTTATTCAAAGTAACTATTGTGACAATCACAGCCTCTTTAGACTAGCCCAGCCATTTGCCCTAGCTCTAGGATTCCAAGGCTAGTCACACACAGCACCAAATGTAAATTTGTAATAGGAAGAGGAAAATAATGTACACTATGCGGGGCTCAAACCCGCTACCTCCTGCTTGCATGTCAGATGCTCTACCCACTGAGCTATATCTCGAGCCAGCCAATTTATGAATACAATAATATACCATGCCTCCACAAAATAATGAGTTTATTCCAAATTTATACAAAAAAAACAACAACAAAAAAACCAAAACGATGTCTACTTATACGTCCAGAAACAAGAAACACTGAGAAAATTGCATAAGGAAATAAAACAAAGAAACCACCATGATCTCAGCTGATGAAGTATACTCACCCAAAACAAAACATTGAATCCAAACATTAGATACTTCACCACACAACTCACTTCTGACACATCCTGTCGTCTTTTACGAGGCATTTTGCTATAGTTTCTAATACTACGAGAAGAATCAAATATATGTGATGAGTCAAAGTAAAAACAAAAACATCCTTGCTGACATAATTTCTTGGAAATCCAACATAATGATAATAGCCGAAGTATACGAATACATTTCCAACCTCTTCAAAATGGAGGTTTCCGACAAAAAACGTCAAAGAAAAGTTAATAAAAACAAAATTCTGGACCTTATGTTGCCTGTCAGTGGATGCATTAGCTATGAAATGTTTTCAACGAATATAATGAACATAACAGAGGCTAGAAAGTGAGGTTAATTTTTTTTTTAATTAAAAAACACTAAAAATTTACTTTAATTGATTGATTCGTACTCAAAACTGTTCGAACCAATTTCCTTTATTGTTAAATACTTTACTACTTCTTATGACCACAGACTGTAGTAACATATCTATGATTGTCTATCTCTTACGAGTGTTATAGACAGGATAGGTGCACGTCTGAATTTAGCCCTACTGTGTGGGACGGGCCAAGTAAAAAGTATCTCGTTATCACTTACAGTCTAATTAGTTGGACTAATCTGATTTAGCCCTGCTATATCGGCTTTTTGGTTGGCCGATTTTCATGAACGAATTCGGAAGGGCCATCCTCTCAGACTGTGCAGGACGGGGCCAAGTCGAAAAGTATCTTGTCATCACAAACGGTCTAATTAGTTGGACTAATCTGAATTTTTTGTTATATAGTGAATTAAGAGATATGAAAAGTCCTGATAATGAATATTATCATGACATTGGGGCACTTAGAAGAAGATCAAGTTGTTGTTAAAATGTGTTTTGTTAATAATAATGAAGAATAGATTAAAGATAAAAACGCAGCATGTCAACTAATATAGTGTATCTTAACCACTGCCTGCTTGAAATGGTCAAAGTCAGACATTGTATCATGGTAAAATTATAATAAATTCTTTTTAAAACTTTATGTATGTATATTTACTTTTGTTGTATACTACATTGAATTACGGTGTTTTACATAAAATGTATTACTATTTTACCATTGCCTCAGTGCTTAAGAAGATCTGTGGGTATATTCACTATATATTATACACTCTTCCTCAGCCAGACAGGTGAATAGCTCTGCATGCTGCTGAAGCAGATTTGGTATATGTGTGTGTGTGTGGGGGGGGGGGGGGGGGTGCAATGGCGCTTTCTCATAAAAGTCTCCAATCATCATAGAAATAAAATATATCATTCAGTGAAAAAACAATCTATTATTCAGTTCTGAACGGCTCTGATCTTTAATTCCCTTTTTGTCACATTTTCTAGCACAACCACAACTAATTAAATGTGGTTGAAAATTAACGGACCCAAAACTCACCAGAATGCACTATTTCACCTCTTCCGAGAAGTAACATGCTGGTTATAATAGGCTAGTCAGTCTACAAGGTCCTCTGACACCCAAATCTTGTTTTGTACAGCGTTTGTTAAGAGTTGTCAATTTTCTGTCTTAATTTCATTGACATATCATATGATATACAAGAGTTGATTATTTGCCATATTGTTTGGTTAAATCCTGGCATAAACAGCCTTTAGTGTTTCCTGTTATTATTTCATTTGTGTAATAGGAGGAATAGGGAAGTACCCAATGCAGGGCTCAAACCCTTGACCTTCGGCTTGTAAGTCAGATGCTGTGCCTAATGAGCTTATCCGGCTGTTAAGAGCAATATTGCAGACAATTCATTTAATATTCAGAACTGCTACATTTGAAACAAGAGCTCCACAGTCAGAGACATATGCCCCCCAAACAGGGCCTTGACACAGATTTTTGTGCACAAAACTTATCATGAGTGTTAATCTTATTATGTTAGGGAGACTTAGTCACTGGTTAGTTTTTTGTCAACACAGTAACATATTATATGCACTTCAATTTATATATAATCATTGTTATAGTGAATGGGTTGAGAATATTATAGTATTATGACTGATTGTGCTCTTAACCTTTTATAATTTTAACATGAGTGTGACCTCTAAGTGTCATGCACTTCATGGCCAATGCACCTGCAAAATATCAGGCCCATCGGTGAATCCATTGACAAGTTATGGATTGGAAACGATTTTCACACTCAATGTCACAGTGACCTAGACCTTTGACCTAGTGACCCCAATTTTAATAGGTGTCATCTACTGTCCAAGGCAAATGCACCTGCAAAGTATCAGGCCCATCTGTCAATCCGTTGAAGAGTTATCGATTGGAAACGATTTTCACACACTCAAGGTCACAGTGACCTTTGACCTAGTAACCCCAATTTCAATAGGGGTCACCTAGTGTCCAAGGCCAATGCACCTGCAAAATGTCAGGCCCATCGGTGAATCCATTGACGAGTTATGGATCAGAAACGATTTTCACACTCAATGTCACAGTGACCTTTGACCTAGTGACCCCAATTTCAATAGGGGTCATCTACTGTCCAAGGCCAATGCACCTGCGAAGTATCAGGCCCATCAGCCAATCCGTTGACAAGTTATCCATCAGAAACTAACTGTTCTACCGACAGACAGACAAACAGACCGACCGACATCCAGCAAAACAATATACCCCCTCTTCTTCGAAGGGGGGGGGGGGGGGCATAAAAAAACACAGAAGAGATCAAAGATAATCAGATTGGATGACACCAGCTAGGACACATAACAATGTATTTTTGATATGGATCATGTGAAATTATTATATCTTTCATTCAAGAATGTAATTATCATATCATTCATTTCAGATTGTTTGGACATGCTCACCCTATTGCTGCAGAAATCTTGTGGTTAAATGCGCATATTGGTTTTGGTGTTCATCTTTATAGACAGGAAATATTTCAGCAAGCATCAGTCTGCTCAAAAATTATGTACAGTACCTTCATAACTGCAATGTTTAATTTTGGTTCAGTTCTTATGTGGGGAACTACAAAAGCATTATTACCTAAATGCCATTATGGATTCAGAACTGCATTTGGACTTGGCTCAGGACTTGTATTATTATACACTGGTAGACATTTAATAGAGTTTCTGAATAATCAATTGCGTACTAGTGATACGTGTCCTCCAAACAACAATGTGCAATTATAACATTGAACTATCTCCGACAGTATTCCAGTGCCTTATTCACCTCATAATTATTGTGATCAAGCGATCTATCAATATAGGTTTTATTGCCATTGCATTGTTTTTTTATTATAAATTAATGAAGTTCTGTCAAAGAGTAATTATAAATATGCTTAATTTTTTTAAAACCATTTAATTTATTAATACAAAGGATCAACATTTATTACATACTTCTAGAACATAATAGTATTTGAAATCAGTGCCTTCTGTGAAGCAAACTGTTTATTTTTTCAGCTATTTTATTGTATTGCATTAGCTGTGAATGTGTGTCAATGTCATAAAGGCTTATGAGAAAACCACATGCATATCAAAATGTTTTTATATATGTGTAATTGCATTCTAAAGTATTGTATATAGTCTTTCAGCAAAAATATTTGGAACAAATTCCAGTGTTATTGATACTTGAGCTTTGAAGCTTTGAACTGTGCCTCTTCTCAATAGTTATTTTTAGTGAATGTTATGGATACTTGCTTCTGTGCCTTTTTATATTGACAGAGCAAAATTCTAAAAAATGATAAGTTTTGAACTTCTAATGTTCTTTTCTTCATGTGGCATTTGTTTATAATTTATGCTTGTACATTTGTGTATATTTAGTTAATTAATGAATACTATCACACTCTGATTAGTTTACTAATTAAATGCATAACTAAATGTTTGTTTTACACATTTTAATTTCAGAAATCAAGGACTTATATATATGCATATGTGTGTGTGTATAAGTCCTTGCAAATATTTAGTAATCTGCAACTATAAACAAATGATTTCTGACAAAAGGGATTTCAAATGCTTAAAGATGTTGCAGTAAGCCAAACATTCAATTTCCGATTCATCTATTTACTCACTGCTGATACTATGAAGAATGATCTTAAATTGATCATCAATTTGTAAAAGGCTTTCATTAAAATTATGATTAATATTACTGGTTAACTCACCTTTAAAGAGAAAGTTGTATCACACTTGCAGGATTAATGATATTTTAATTTTGTTTATCTGTGGCACCATGCGCCGGTACTGTTGTTATATTTGTCTGTGAAGATCAATGTCCTATAAAGAATAACAAGAATTAACTGTTCTAGCTATGATTTTATTCAGTAGTACATTGTATAGAGTTTTATATTACGGTAATGCAGAATGCTTATCAATGACTGACGCTGTTTTACAAGGTGTATACAAATACATGTATATACATGTAAAATGAAAAATAATTAACATTAACAGGTCGGCTATTAAATTATATATAATACCTATGGAATGTTAATTATTTTTCATTATTAATTTGCTTGACTCGGATATTTTTTAACATTTTATATATATATGTATATATATACAATAAAGGATTGAGTCATTCCTTTAGGTACTAGCTACATAGCAATCATGTTATTAAAACTCACATTCAAAGAAAAAGTCATGGATCATTAATCATGATTCTGTACAGTGAGTAACAACAGTTTTCATGAACAGAATTAAAATCATTCTTCATGCGGACTACTACAAATCATGCAGTTATTATTTTTACTAAGACATTGATTTTTAAAATAGTAAATAATTTATGTATGGCCAGATTTATTAGTTAGATACAAATGATCTGAAATAAGCACCAATGTGTGCAGCTTAAGCAGTTATAACCTTTAAGGACTGAGAATTAAATAGGCCCAGTGATTAATAACAATTTTAACATGTGGGTTTAGGGACTCACTGCAATGAATTCTTTGAGTCTCATATCAAAATTGTGAAGAAGTGCAGAAACAAGATGGTTAACATTATATCAATGTCAGTCTTACTCTATTTAATGCACAGATGCAGTATTCATATTGACTAGCTTAAGCTAGTGACATCAACCAATCAGCTTTGAGTTAAAAAAAAGCTAGTCATACAATACGCTTATAAAAATATCTGGATTGATATGTATAAAAGTGGTCGTTGTTGAGACTCTACTCATAAAGGCATTATTTGTGCATCTGGGAAGTAAAAGAATCACTGTGTCAACCATTTGTACTTAGTCATATGATAGTAAAATTGTATTGTAGGGACTGTAATACCCCTCCCCATGAGTCCTGCATCCCTTTTATTTATTTTTCTACTCAGTCTTGCGTCCCTCCATACTTAAGGAGTGAGTCCCACATCCATTAAAAACAAATGTGAGTCCCCCGTCCCGTTTCACCACTGAGTCCCACGTCCTGCCTAAAAATTGGCCTGAATCTTAACCCCTAATAATACAAGATACTATAAGTGATAAAGTGAGTGTATAAACCCTTGAATGTCATATACAGATCTTTGATACAAATTAACTTAATGTTGAACATTTGAAATACTATTATCTATAGAAATATAGCGGAAAGAACTCTGCAATAACTACCCTAGTTGGTACATGTTCAAGTGACCTCTCATATATGCCTTGTAAGTAAAAAAAATATCACACACAAAAAACAATGAACAAACATTGTTGAAAGATATACATAAAATATACATAACAAAATCACTGTCAAATTTATTGCTGTACCTACATTAAGCTTATGATACACTGGTACCATTGCCTTCAATGTTCATAATGTTTTTACTGAAAATGTAAGATACTTTTAATTAACACGACTGTTTATGGCACATAGGAAATAAAAATAGCTGTAAATGTTAAATGTATGTATAAAAACAAAGCATGTACCTGCATAAGAATAATGATTTTTAAAGAAAGAATTGACAAATATCAATTTAACATGATTCAATATTACAACATGAGCAATAACACATTATTCGCGGGTCATTCTCCGGCAATATGGATTAATTGAAGTTATAGAATGTGAGTATATTCTTGTACATATAAGCAAAATGAATGGTTTAGATGCAGGTACTTATAACTCAGACAACTCTGATATTCTGAGTAGTCAGATTCTTGTCAAAGCCAACAATCAGGATATAGGTCAGATAAATGTATAGTTCAATAAGGCCATTCTTACAAAAATGTTCCTTCATGGTAACCCTACCCAGAGAATTTTAAGAGGGTAGGTAGGTAGGATTTTTTTTCAAATTGATTTTTATATTGAACCCAAAAATACATTTCAGAGAAGCAATCTTTTTATTTCAAAAAGAAATTACCTGAGAGCTAGGCCAAAAAAGATGGGTAGGGGACTTTTTGGTGTGTAGGTATTGTTATCACAAACACAATATTTTTTTAAGGATGGCCTTATTGCATTCACAAAGCAACCCAGTTGCTTTTAAAAATTAACAAGATTCAAAGTACATACAAGATGAATAATTCTCACAGAATTCCGTTAATGTTGTATTATATTACATGGCATATATTACAATTAATTATGGTACTGCATAGGTAGAAGTAAAAAATCAACAAAACTGCTCAACCAACAAGATTCAGTACTCCGATAAAACAAATTAGGGTACTCCTGGGTACATCATTAACTTGTAGGTATATTTTATGGTACAAATATGTACATACAATTTATATATTAGCGAATCATTCAAAACTTATATAAATCTAAATTTCTTCTATGAATCTGTGCCCATAGGGAAGTAAGCTTTTGCGTAGGTATAAATTAAGATACAAATGCAATTATCACAGACGAGTAAAATTCTATTGCAAATAGATTAAAATCACCAAAATATTGCATAAAGCATAATATGTAAATAAAATCTCAGTTCATAGTGCCGAATTTTAGTCAGGTATTCAAAACTGTTGTGACACCTATTTTGTAGTATGTTTTTATTAATGTCTTTAGTCTTTTCCAACAATAGCCAACAAAAACTTCTTGAAGTTGAAGCTGGTATCATGCTGAATGTAGTTATACAGAGTCTTCTTAGTAAGCTCAAGGAACTCAGCTTTAATCTGTACCATATCAATCTGTAAGAAGAAATATTGGCAGAAACAATTAAGGATCAACAGTTTAATGTCGACATAAAAATTGTGGACAGAAAAGTCGCGGTATTCATAAACAAGGGTGAAATTAATTTTTCATCCGTAATTACATACATGTAAAACTGAGTTATCACCTCAGAATATATAATGTCACATCAAAAAGAAAAGCACACACTATACAATAGGTACCATAATCATTACTGACATGAAAGGTGTTCAATAATGTGATGTAGAAGCTAGTGAATCACCCTGACAACCAGCTATTTTTTTACTAAACATAGCTTGAATGTTTTGCAGATTTATCTTGGAACAGAATGTTTGATGAAAATGGTACCTTATCTGATTATTTAAAGCCTTAGCTCTCTGTTTAGAAAAAGGCCCAGAAAGCAATGTTTTGATAAGAGGTAGATTATTCTTCTTGTAGAAAATGGAGGATAATTGTGCAGTATTGTTAAACCAGTCTGTTTAGAGACAACCTTAAAATGTATCAATATGTTTCAGATTTTTTATGGTAATTAATTCACTAGCTATTGCTCAGATTAGCACCAAATATCCTATTTAAAGGTTGTTGTTCATTTCAAATAATTTCAAGTATTGTAATTTGTCACCTCTGAACGAGATAAAACAATACGAATCAATGTGTTCTCATCAGTTCCTAATCCCTTCATGGCAGCATGGAGTCTTTCGGCAAAATATCTGGGTCTATTCATAACACTCTGGGCCACTGCGTAAAGACCTTTACGGTAATTTCCAGAAGTTTCACTGTTTATAGCATATCGTATGTCATGTTGTGAAGTCTGAAAATGAAAAATAATATTTTGCAGTCAATGTGAAGAGGCCATGAAATATACAGACAATTAATGATTGATGTTTTTCATGTTAAGTCAAATGTCGTAGTTAATGACATTGGTGATTAATTGGTTATATATAATTATGTTTATAAGTAAAAGAACTTCCGAGAATCAGGGTCATTGACAAGTTACCTCAACAAAAAATTAAATACATGTACCTGGTAATAACATTATTTATGCAGTTATGTTTATGTTGCAAAGCAGTTTTAAAACATTTCTAACTTGATAAGCTTGTATGGAAATATGTAAGGTGTCAGCATCCAGCTCTCTACCAGATTCTTTATTCAAACAAATGTTTTTGTTGCAAAACTTCGTAGATAAATGTTAGTCTACTCACACTCATGGAGCTAGTTCAGTTAGTGAATTAGAAGGTTAATCAAGAATGCACAACATAGTCAAGGCTACTCTGTGACATATAAAAATGAATATATCAAATTTTAGGATACATGACCTCTAATTCTGGCCCACGTATTGCATGGGGAAGTTGTCAGATGCTGTCAGAATGAAAGGGAACAATTTATGAATGGCAGGTATATGTGACCGAGGGCCGGGCTATGGCATCAGCTCCTGGATATATCTTTGTGGGGATTTAGCTTGTTTGGCCAACCACCCCGATTGTCTCCAACACCTCGGCTGCACAGTGTCTTTGTTGTTGGTACCTTTGATATGTTAAGGTACAAAGTGCGTATGTCTTGGAATCAATCGCAACAAGTCCAATTCAGTATTCATTATTTTATTCAGTCATAACAAACGTTTATAATATTCAGTTCCAAAAGATATAAGTTGAGAAACCAGATGACATAAAATTCAGATGTAACTTGTTTGAAGACTAAGCGAAGACTAAATTGATAAATTCAGATGTTACTTAATCGAAAACTTAGTGTAGACTCTCTGAAGACTAAGTAAAGACGAACTTAATAAATAAATAACAAAATAATGTGAAAAGGGGCTGGACCCTTTATAAAATTTAACCAATAGAATTAAAACATATTGGCAGGAAATACTTAATTGATAACTTGTAATAACTTTATTGATAAAAGCCCTATGGCAGAATTACTTCCTTATAATAACTTAATTATAGAAGCCCTATGGCAGATTGACCTAAGTCTGCTTTGATAAATATCTAATCTAAGGTGTCTAACATGTCTATAGAAGTTAGAATTTGAAATATGTAAAATTGATTGGTGTGAAAACTAATTGATTGACACACAAAACTTAGCACAAGCAATACATTTTTGTGTGTCTAGCAATATTATTATAATTATAAAGAAACTTAATAGAAAGTAATTTTTTGTATAACAATATGAAATAATTCATTGAAATTAAAACATTTCATGGCATAGTTTTATACCTTGTTACACATCTCTATCAGCTGATTATCATATGGCACGGAAGTACCATTTAATATAGACAGAATGAATTCTAATACAAGCATATTAATCAGAAAATAAATCTTTACTGCATAACCTACCTTGACATATTGATCATAGATCGCTCTAAGCTGGTAGAAATCTCTGCAAGCAAATATCCTGTTAAAGGTTTCTTCATCAGTACCCCACCTGTCTTCTCCAGCATCAAATAGTTGCTTGGCCTCTCTCTTAGCCCTTTCTACATTTGCCAATTTGGAGTAGTTCAGCTGTTGAAACATTTCATTAGACTACATTATACTTGTTATACCATATATTGTGTGATACCAGTATAATGAGACATCAACAAAATGTGTTAACTTATAAAAGCACAATGCCCCCTTCAGGGTGACCTTTGGTCTGAAAATGCACAGGTCCAGTAAAGTTTGTCATGATGAACCAACATTATGAAGTTTGATGATTGTAGGTGGAAGCTTTTGATTTTATAGGCAAGCTTAAAGTTTGGTACTGACAAACAAAGGGCCATAAATCTGCCAAAAATGATTGAATCACAAAACCCTGACAATTTGTGCTGGGGAACTTGATGACAATATAGTTCATTCAAAGTTTAGTAAAAATTGCTTGAGAAATATAGAAGTTCGGCACAGAAGAGTATTTTTCTATATTACATAAGAACAAAATAAACAAAGGGCCATAAATTTGCGAAAAAAAAACCAATCACCAAACCCGGAATATATGTGCTGTGGTTCTAGGTGAAAATCAGTCTATGAAAGTTTTGTCAAATTTCTTTGAGAAATGTATGAGGAGTATCAAAGAAGAAATTTAGGACACAAAATAAACATAGGGGCCATAAATCTGCCAAACACAATCTAATTACAAAACACGCACAATATGTACTGAGGAACTTGCATGGTGACAACAGTTCTATCAAAGTTTGGTAAAAATCCTTTGAGAAATATTGAAGAAGTTGCAAACTAATGAGTATTTTACATATGCACAAAAACAAAGGGCCATAATTCTATCAAAAATGATTGAATCATAAAACTTTGACAATATGAAATGGGTAACTGATAACAATTCTTCTATGAAAGTTTGATCAAATTCCTTTGAGAAAAGAAGCAAACAAGAGTATTTCTCTATTACAATCGCACAAAATAAACAAAGGGTCATAAATTCTCATAATACCGTCAAAAATGATCAAATAAAAAACTGAAATATAATTTTGTGTCAGGGCTCTTGGTAGCAATAAGTATGTGAAAGTTATGTCAAAATTCCATGAGAAATGTAGGTGAAGAAATTTAGGAATTTTTAAAATACAATGACTTTGTGACCTTTGACATATTGAACTGAAAATGTGCAGGTCCTTTAGAGGTTGTCATAAGACACCTACACAATTAAGTTTGTTGATTGTAGGTGGAAGCATTTTGATTTTATAGGTAAGGTTAAAGTTTGGTACAAACAGATAAATAGACAAACAAGACAGACAGACAGACAGACCAAAAACGAAATACCCTCGATCTATTGATAAAGGGGCATTAAAATAAATCAAAGTACTGAAAGAACTCATGGAAACTGAACTTAAATAGACTTGCATTGCAACATGAAACAGGAACTATTTTAACAATTGCATATGGCAGATGTAGAAAATGTAGTACTTTGGTCTGCATAAAAATTCATGTGCACAAAGAGAGTGATGGCTATGGAAAGCTTAATAACTTTTTTTCAAAAATATTTTGTCAACACAATCTTCTATGATATAGAAACAATTATATTCAACCACACTTCTGCAGTTGCGCACTTAAGTCAAATGTTGACTGATCTTAGAAAACCTGCTGTAACATATCTATAATATTTTAGGCTTTGAAAATTCCTTTCAAGAAAATTTTATAAATCTAATAGCTAAGTACAAATCTAATACCGTAACCATATAGTACCTGACAAAACTTTCTGCAAATGTGTAGGATTTTGACAACAAATTTGTGTAAACGAAAGTCTGTTCTTGATGCCTTGACTGTGTTTTATATTATAACCCAGTAGGTTCTGATTAATTAAAAAATTATGAATCTGGTTCATATCCTTCCTTGAAAATTGGATAAAAATTTGATTTTCCTCTTCAGGTCAAGAAGTAGCCAGTTCCTAGTAGAAGGGTAAGTTAGAACTGGTTAGAATACAGACAAGGAAATCTGGTGAACTGGCTGCCATACATTACTGTAATTGTTGTAAATCAGCAAAATTAACCAAAATAAATAAATCATATCTTTAGCAATACACCCCTAACCTTAAACATTCCTGTGCCTTGATCGTAAGCATTGAGTTCCTCTTCAACAGCACTTTCCACATTTTTTACAGTTAAAGCTGTTCTGTTACCCTTTAAATTGAAATAACAAAAACTTGAAGATTTAACAGGGTTAGACTTTGAATAACACAATCATTATTTAAATGCATTTATAATCTTGACCATGGCCTTTCAGCATTATAATGTGTAAAAATAAGTAATACCTTATGATGTACCAATCAATTAGAAAAAAAAACATTATTAGAGACTATATAATGTTGACACCAACAAAACATCAACGATGTTCTTGACCTGTGATGTATTTTCTGGTCATGTAAATCATTTACATAAACACATTAAACATTCCTGTACAAGAAAGGCTTAGGGTGACTGGAGTTATCTTCTAGAAATGAAATACACACCTGCAATATGACCTTGACTCTAAGACATGCATGTGCTGTTTTTGCATGTGACATAATGTATTATACTGAGCATTTCTGTCAATATCAAATCTCAATATTACAAAATCTGCACAAGATTACTATGCATATAAGATGGGTATTAACTGAATAACAATTGCTATAATATCATGTACCATATTTGAAGATGTTGAATACAAGATAGTATTCATTGATAATGAAATCACACCAAGTGAACAAAGCATTTTATTTTTTAATATCATGCATTCAAACATATCTTATAATTTTCTCATGAATGCATCCATTTGAGTTAAATAAAATACACAAATAACCTGTGCTAATGACACCAACAGACGTTTAAAATCACCACTTGTATCATTCTCAATGTCTTCATTAATCAAGGTGTCCCTGGTCACATTCTTTGGACGTGCAACTAAAATCATAAGTACCGGTAAGTAAGTAAACAGTGTTTTGTTATATAGTACTGCATTAATATATGATGGATGTATTGTTTACATGTATGTACAGTAAAATCTGTCTTATGCAACCATTCCAGGAAGAACAAAATATGGTCTCTGAAGACAGGTGGTCTTTAAACTAAGGATTGGAATTACAGACTAGAACATAATACATAACCATGTGCATTTAATTAGGCAGTTAAAACATTTTATACAGAGCCAAATGTAACAGTGGCTTAATTAGCATTTTAAAACACTACTTTGTACTTAAATAACAAAAAATTATAAAAACATTAATGATTTAGAAATAATCTATAAAACATGCAAACATGTGTTTTCAAATGTTAAGATACTGTTCAGATATTTAGAAGAATGGATGGCAAATTGAGTCACAATATTCATTGAGTTACATGCAGGTATGGGAAAGCTCACTTCTTGACCGTATCAATATTAGGACTACCTTATTATAACAACCACTAATTGTTTTTTTTTAGTATTTCCTTGATACAATTAACATAGTTATGCGACCAGCTTTACATTTGAACCGATTGTTCTAGAACTTAATGTGGTATGTCTGAACCTCAAAGTTTTTCTGTAGCATAAAACATATACAGAGGATGTTAATTACTTTAGCTATACATTTAACAAAGAATATACTTTTGCCATAAACACTTCTCATTTCCTTTATTTGGTTGTTAGTCCTTGTCATCAAGATCTCTATTAGTGCCATCTCATCAGTTCCCAATCCCTGCAATGCAATCAGATATACTGTGAAATCATTAATTTTCGTTGGGGATTTAATTTCGTGGGTTGGCTCATCCACGAAATCAAATCTCCACAAAGTTAAATGCAGAGATAAGAATTTTTTTTCAACATCAAATCCATGAATTTATGTCCCCACGAAATAGCCATTTAAAGAAAACATGAAAACTGAGCCAAATGAAAATACAGTAAGTATATAAAGTACCACAACTGACAAGAAACAGGGAACTGCCAAAGTCATCTGATTGACAAACACTATAAATACTTGAAGTTCATTCAAATTAACATATAGCAATGACAACACTAATTATGAGATGGCATTGTAAATCAATACTCATTCTGACAAATATGAAATGTGACCCAGCATGCAAACACAGACAGCACCTTTGTCAGAAGTTAGTTGAATAAATTAAGGCAAATAAGAAACTGTACGTGTCTAATATGACCAAAACTGTTAAACATACATAAAAGAAAAGATTTCAAGACTAGATCACTGATTTTAGCTCTTCCATATACAGCTTGGTAACAAGAAGTGTTTGTGAAACACAGACACCACCTATATAAAGGCCAACTGAACCTAAAGTAAATATAGGGGTCTTCTACATGTGATAATCAATCTCCCAACCAAATCTGATGAACTGATACTCTAGTTATTGGTCAGACAAGGTCTTTATTCTGACTTTGACCTTTGACATACTGAGTATAACTAACCTCAAAATCTATATCCTCCCCACCAAATCATTCTCAAGTTATTGGTAAGATAAGCATTTTGTGCTGAACGTCACTGTCACAGTGACCTTGACCTTTGATGTATTGACCACAAAAGGTACAGAAGCATCTACATGTGATGACCATGGTAACCTCCAAACTAAATCTTAAGCCAAATCTTTCAATAGTTATTGGTCAGACAAGGTTTGGTTAGAGACAGACTGACTGACATGTACAAAGCAAAATACCCCCTTTTCTTTGAAATGGAGCATATATAATTATACAAACTAATCAATTTGTATAGAGATTTGGCTCATATCACCTTTCAAGATTTTGTAGAGAAAAACTAGACAGATTTATTCAATGCTAATGACTCATGTAGACTTTGTGAAGGTCACCTGTTTACATGTATGTACATGTGTACTTACATAAATAGCCCTTTTGATACACTTAGCATCATACTCAGCAGGTGACATAAAAGAATCTACAAGAACTTTCTTGTAATCTCCACTCGTTTCACCCTTTATTTTTTTAATCCAATCCTGAAAAAAAATCAATAAAATCATCAATGATGTATTATTGACAGTCTTGAAATAATAAACACCTGTTAATGAAGCTATATAATTGATAATAGACTCAGATAATAAAGAGATATATACATACAGTAATTTTAAAGGTACATGTACAGAGATAATGGAGATTAAGTCTTGATAAACTAAAGGAAGACAAACAGAAAATGCAATAGATTTTGAAAATGTCTCCTGTGCACACATACTAGTAAATTTTTTTTTTTACAAATTTTGACCTTTCAATAAAAAGCGAAGCAAAAATAAACTACGAGGGTCATCCGTAAAGTTTGTGGACAACCTAACTTTTTGGGTTATAATGATGTGATAGTTTAAAAAAATTTGTCATGGAAATAATTGACATCTATTGTCTCAAGTTCTGTTTCTAAATTGTCACTTTTTCACATAGTCACTGGATACGTCTGAGTTACCAAGGCGATCGAACTTAGTCAGCGCCTATGGAGCACTTTGAATTTTTGCAATTTAGCGGATTCTTTTTGTTGCAATCTTTGTGCTATTATTTGTATAAAAGTAAACGGAAGTGCACAGAATGATGTTGGACGCCGCAGCAAATATTGGTGACGTTTGCCGCCAAATTGCCAGCGTAATAATAAAGTTATCGAGCATGGAAGAACTGTGCTCATTTGAATTCATTGAAGAAACTTAAGTCGACGTCAGACGCTGCTACTAATTACTGTATAAGGCTGGGTGTACACTCATGCAGACACTAAAATTCATTTCAAGTGCTGAGAATTCTAAAAAAGTATCAAGATCTTTGATATTGAAATGATGTTTTGATATTGGCTTTGAGAAATTAGCATGCAGTCCCTATAGTCCAGAATTAGCACCTATGGATGAAGTGATCTAATTTAATTCAATTTAATTGAGAAAATTAGAAAGGCAGTGTGCAGTTTTTTCAAGAAAGAAACATTTCTTCTTTTATAGCAAAAGAGTTAATGCATATCATTAGTATAATGTATAAGCTCAAGTTGTCAATTGAATTCCAACAGTTTGAAGTCGCCACCTGTCCGAGAATTTAATCAGTAAACCAGTAAAATCTGGTTTAAGATGCAACAAACAAATCCTCACTTAGTGAGTTCAGAACAGTGTTTATGTACAATATACCTTGTTAGGCAGGTTATCCAGATGAGTTTTTTAATTCTTAATAAAAAATAATCCTGAGGGAAAATTTTCAGATAGATCTATGCTTACTGTACATTCATTTACTGCAAATTAATACAAATAAAATTTAATACATGTACATACATTTTGTACTTACATTTCCATACATAGTTATAAACATTTTCTTCAACTGCTGTCTTTGAGCATTACTCCTCGTAGCTACAATATAGGTTATTGGGTCCTCATCTGTGCCTGCAAATGAACAATAGTTTTATTAATTTATTTCAGTTGGTATTGTGACCAAATAAATACCAAAACTTCAACCATTACCAATATTACGACAATCAGAAATCAAGTTTTTTTTACACAAAATCTTTCAATTACCCGTATCTCTTCAATAAAAGGTGTCGAGTGTTTAAGGTCGCTGACCTTAAATCACTATAACCTCTCACAGATACAGGGTCATTGGTTTGAGCCCAGTTACCGACCATGTCTCTTTATGTGAAAGCAGGCAGTTGCTTATGGAGGATGGGAGTGTAGTACTGGTCCTTCCCAGGAATGATGCTAAGGTGAAATGTCCGCCTCATATGACTCTGACTGTTGAAAAGGGGTGTGAAACTGAATCAAACATTTAACAAAGAAACAAATAAAGGTTCAAACTATATACTTACCAAATCCTTCTGTTGCTTTGAATAAGCATTCATTGTCATATTCAGGATTCCAATCTTCCCCAGTAATGTCCATACTGTGTTTTTCAGCATTGAAGAACTTGACAACTACGTCATCTTTAGAGTACTTGACCATTGGACGTACAGTACCCTCTACTCTCTCAAATGTTGATGTGATCTGATATCTTCTCATGAGTTCATCAACAAATATTGATTTCATCCTAACTTTAACAGTATCATCAATCTGTTGGCCACTTTCCTCCTCCTTTTGAATATGAAAATAAATGAAAAAAATATCTGGTTATGGAGCATATGGACGTCAAATCTTTTCACTCCAATTGTTTGAAAACTGAAGTAAATACACCATTTTCTCCTCTATACATAAATCCAAAATAGGCCCAATAGAGATAACACAGTTCCAGCAACAAATATCATGGTACAGTGTACAGTGGTTTGTGCATGTGTGTACTGGTTGATACCAGGAAAAAGTTACGGGTATTGAGATCAGTAACTATAAGTCGTAATTACTTGTGTATGTAAAATAAATAATTCAAAACTACATATGACCAGTTTAGAATTAACAATCATTGATAACTTCATAACACACTTTAATTATATACATAGATTATAAAATTATGAAAGAATATTTAACCTTTTGTAGCAAATAAAAAAAGCATGTACATGTATGTGTCAATAGTTTCTAGAAGTAGACATTGTATTTGGACTTACATGATATTTTATAGATAGAATGTTTATATTTGTTACATGTGCATTTAATAGTAACTCATTTTTTCATTACTTGCTGATTTTCAGTTGTTGAACTCAATTCAAACAATTGTTTTGCTATCAACATGCATTTGTACATAAGTCGATATGTACTAAAAACATGAGATGAATTGTCAGTCAACTGCGTCATATAAAATATAATTATATAATCAAACCATTTACATGGGACCATAATTTGTGCTCGAGATATCGAGATAACGATGCTCTCGATAAACATGGAAATTTATACATGACTTTTGTATACAATTGATTAAGAACAAAAAGTGACGGGACTTCAAGATCTCCTTGAGATAAGCCTAGTACTTGTGATATTGATGCTCGTGATAACTGTACATGTATTTGTCATCCACATGATATATGATTAAGAGGTAGAATTAAATGACTTTGGTCATACATACTTAATTATATGTCTCATTCTTATCGATATGCTGCCCTGCATCTTTCCAACAGAGCTATATAATTATACATTTGTAACTGGATGAGATTCTATTTGCATGGAAACATCCTCTATACAACATTTACTATTTATATTTTTATGGTAAGAACTACTACAGAGAGGCCTGATGTCAAGCTTACTTTCTTTTCTTGTTCACTTGATTCCACTTGCTGCGATGCTACCTTGGGAGGTGTGTAACCCATGTTCTAAACAAACATACAATGTACAGCATTTATATAATGCAAACAATCAAGAATTGCTTATCTAAGACTTACATAATTATACTTAAGCAATACCACAGGTCAAATCATTGATAAAGAGAACATGGCATTATATATGAAAATCAGATTTGATTCAGGCCTTAAATTAATTGTTTGTTTCTGGTTACGTGCTGATTAAAAATAGGATAGGTATGTAGGTATGCTTTTTTGCTCTTGAAAGCGTGTGGAAAGGTTAAAAGTGAGAACGTGGATGAAATGTTCCTTGAGCCTAATAAAAAGTCAACAGTAAAGGGAAAAACTAGGGTAGGTCCCACCAGAAACAAACAATCATTTTACACCTTAGGTGCATAGTACAGTGGCTTCTGTAGTACCAAACAATACTGACACATTCCTTACAAAGTAAGTAAAATATGGAGCTTAGCACCGAGGTGGGAGATATATTGCTTTGAATGTATCAAAGGCATTTCAAGAAACAAGTATTAAGCCCAAACCTGAAATCATTTTACACCAATTTTCCACTGTATTTATATCTATTTTTATACTAATGGGTATATAAACTCACCATGGCAGCTTTCCTGGATTCTGTACCAGTACTAATCTTGTTCTCTTCAAGTAACTTCCAAGTTCTTCACACAAATCAATGAAGCACTAGAAATATTTTTAGATGTAATGCCTTCAAATAGATGTACACAGAGAACATAAGCCATCCAAGGGCTTGAACTTACAACTCCACACATTATGCAGGCAGGATTTTTAGCTTTTGTAGTTCCTATACTAACCTGATACATCTGTCTCTGCGCAGCCATTTCCATCTGCTGCTGCATATATGGATTGTGAGAGTATGACATAGGTGGCTGTGGTGGCTGGGGTGGTGGCTGAAAAAAGATTAACACACTAATACCATGATATCATGATTTATGGAATGTTATTGCACAGCTACGGTAAAACCTGAGAACAAAGCCCACCCTTAGGAGAGACAAAATGTGGCCTTTATTGACAGTTGGTATTTATTTTGGAGATCAATTTGTTTTGAATAATCAATGATTTTTTTTAAATAATGGCCTTTATTCACAGGGTGACCTTTATTCAGAGTTGCCAATAACACAGGTTTGTTGAATTTGTTCTGAGCTGTGCGATTCAATTTCAAAATGAATAAGATACAGTCACAGAAATCTTCATTTCAACAGTCGTGAGACAATAATCACATTAATTAAGTACATGTACAGAATCTGATAGAGTCATTGTTTTCTATTGTGATAATCTACAAATGATATCAGTTACAGTCCACAGAATTTCTTCAGAAAAATACTTTTCATTTATAGTATGAAATAATGTTTTAACCTGTTTTAACATGATATTTTAGCAGCATGTGGGTGGGCAGTTAACCTAATCAGTGATCCTGGTTTCTGTGCCATCCAGTACTAGCCTTGCGACCTTCCACACATGAATTGTTTGACTCAGCATTGGCGGGTGAATGACCAAAGATATATTAGCTAGTATGAAAAGAGGCAATTATATCAATACTTACCGCATTACCCATTGGATATCCTGAACTCATTTGATTAAGTGCTGGACAACCATACCCAGCTGAAAACCATAGATACCAATATATCAAGTCAGTACAATTAACATTAATTTTGCTTGCTGAAGTTCAAGTACAGTATTTAATCACTAAAATGAGTAAAATCCCAGACCATAAGAACCCAGTTTTAAAAGGAAACATTTCTTGTTATGATAATAAATGTTTTGAGAATCAAACATACTTATACTAGAAATGTGCTTTAAATTGATTTAAAATGAATCTGTGATTCATGACATCAATTACCCATGCGTTTGTAATACTAATAAGTAAAAAAAATAAAATAGGCATGTGGCCTTAAGCCATGGGTGCCCCCATGGCGCATTCCATTGTTTTGTCTCAAAGAGTTCTGAACAATTACGAATGCTGCATATAAAAATTGTCCTTCAAATTAGCTTTCAACACATTGTGATGAGGTCAGTACATGTGATTGTGAATTTGACATAAAGTTTTAAGACAGAATTATGTTCAGAACTAGTTTTTAAGTGGGTAAAGGCAAATTAAAACAATAAACAGTTGCTAAATTTAGGGCCCTTAGTCAGTTGATCTCTGTAGAAGCTGAGTGAAATAACTGGGTATAGAAGTTCAGATGATGACGAATATTCTTGAATAACCCTTGAGTTATACTTATGGAGTTATACACATTACAAGTTGAAAATGCTAATTTTTGCTTAATCAGAGGCAATAACTCAGCTGATCTCCAATAAATTTGCATAAAAATACCCAGGTGCATAAGTTCACAATGCTGACAACTATTCTTAGACAGTTTCACAGCTCTAGCTGTTATACTTTAAGAGTCACACATGACAAAAAACTCATCTACAGGACAGTACAACAGCAGGACAGCACAACAGATGGACAAGTGCACCACACCACAAATTTCATACAAACTGCACAGAAGAAGTAATATAAATGCAGTACTCAATGACCATAAATTTAATATCCACTTTCAAATCATTAGATCAGTATTTAACTGAGTACATGTACTTACTGTGGTTGTTGTAAGCACTTTGCTGAAAAGCACCTCCTCCATATCCCCCATAACCACCATTATACCCTCCATACCCTCCCATAGGAGGTGGTGGTGGGCCAGAGTTGTATCCCATATTTTGTTGAACGGTGAAGTTTCCATAGCCACCATGCCCTTGGTAACTTCCAAATGATTGAGGATAATTACTCTGAAATAATAATTACATTTAAGTTACTGGACAACAATTACCGCCCGGGTAATGCAAACAAGAGGGCCACATTGGCCCTTTATCGCTCACCTGAGAACCAAGGCCAATAATCAATGACCAGGTAATATAGTTTCCATCTTGTAAAACTCATTTTTACGTAGATTTTGAGATCAAAACCAACAATGAAGGTATAATACTGTTAAACAAGCTAAAACGTAGCAAATTTTCTAATCCAAGGGTCCATAACTCTTGAAGTTGTGGTCCGATTCCACCCATAACTTAACAGGTCCAAAACCATAAGGTCATACACATTCATTGTAAATATGATTAGGATCGGTGAATAAATGAAGGCACTAGAGTGTAAACAAGCTAAAATATAGCATATTTGCTAAGTCAAGGGCCAATAACTCTTGAAGATGTGGTCCGATTCCGCCCATAATCAAACTTGTCCAAGATCTCTTGGTTATACACATTTACTGAAAATATGATTAGGATTGGTGAATAAATGAATGCGCTAGAGTGTAAACAAACTCAAATATAGTAAATTTTCTAAGTCAAGGGCCCATAACTCTTGAAGTTCTGGTCTGATTCCGCCCATAATCGAACTTGTCCAAGATCTCTTGATTATACACATTTACTAAAAATATGATTAGGATTGGAGAATAAATGAATGCGCTAAAGTGTAAACAAACTCAAATATAGTAAATTTTCTAAGTCAAGGGCACATAACTCTTGAAGTTCTGGTCCGATATTGCCCATAATAGAACTTGTCCAAGATCTTTTGGTTATACACATTTACTGAAAATATGATCAGGATTGGTGAATAAATGAAGGCGCTAGAGTGTAAACAAGCTAAATATAGCAAATTTTGTAATTCAAGGGCCCATAACTCTAGAAGTTAGTATCAGATTTTGCCCATAATCGAACTTAGCCGAGACATTGTGGCCATATACATTGTGAGCAAGTTTAATCAAGATTCGTAAAGAGTTGCAGTTGCTAGAGTGTAAACAAACTAATTGTGGACGGACGACGGACGACAGACGCCGGACATTCACCGATCCTAAAAGCTCACCTGATGAATCAGGTGAGCTAAAAAGACATTGTGTGAATCAAAATTAAATTTAAAATTATTCCAATATGATAGCTCTGAAACATTTAACGAGCTTAAGGAATTATTTAATATATCTGTATTTTCAGTCACTACATTGTATTTATTTGACTGACTTATAATGAAAATTTAACAATCTATTAAATAGCACATGTATATATATACCCGTAGAGACATTTCTAGCTTAAGGTCTTCAGCGTACCGTTGCACTGTGATCTGAGACTCATTCATAGACCGATAAATGATACTAATATAATATATATTAGTTCCAGACTGTATGAATTGCTTTTTAATTGGCATATTATAGGAATTAAACAGTCTAGTGGCAGAATATCTTAATTAAGTGACTGCTTACCATTTTTAGTAGTTTTTACACCTTGTATCTGCAAAAAATTACATGTGAGAACAATTTTAGTGCATTCATTTAATTATCAAAAGCTGATTTATGATGACAAAAACAATATAATTACACATAGTTTTAACTGACCTCTCAATTCCATCATTTGGGCTAAAAATAAAAATAAGTTTGTTTGGAGTGCTCCGACCCAGAATTTTAGCAGTGGGTAGGTAGGTATAGGTAGGGATTTGTTTTTACTATATATATTTTGTTAAAAAGAAGTCTAACTTCAGCAAAACTTAAATTGTTTATTTAATTTTTTTAATCTGTCAACGTTTCGGTCATATTGTCCTTCATTAGGATCAACCATTAGTAATATAAACAATAAACAGGAAACGACGTCATCAATGTCATGCGACGTCAATAACAATGTCAAATTATGACATACAATTTTGCGCAATATTTGTGACACAGGATACTAAAAGATACAATAATACTGGTAAGATGCAAATAAAAGAGCAAGTACAAGTAAAAAATATAGTAAAACAATGCACCAAAATATTTAATTTTATTTATTTGCTAGGATTTTCATGAGTAGGTCGGGGCACTCCAAACAAACTTAGTTTTATTTTCAGCCTCGTATAGGGATTTTGTATTGCATGTTTTGTGTAGTCCCTGATTATATGGATAGTTTAATAATGCTGATGGAACTATCTAGAAAGTTACAAACAATAGGATTGAACTTGATTACTGAAGACAATTGTATTGACTGCAAAAAAAATATTAGTGCCACTACTGAAATAAAATAATCACAGAGTAATACAACTTTTAAAGGGGGTCAGTTGCTTTCCTTTCTCAAATTATGCATGTGAAGAAAATAACTGACGGAAAAGTTGATTTGGACAATATCTTAGTGAGCACATGCTGAAGATTTTCGGCAAAGATTGCTATTAATTATGGAAGGAAACCTTTATTACTCGTTGTTGTATTGAAACCGAAAGGGTATCCTCGGTCTATTTTTAGAAATGTGTACTTCCTATTTTACTTGTATTTCTAATTATGTAAACAACGAAACATGTCAGACAGGTCGTGCACAGTAAGAAAAAACGTGTTTTAATTAATCTTCTATATCAATACGAGGTTTTAGTTAAGGTGGGCCACGGGTTTCCTCCTGAAAAAATTGCCATCACTACAGAGTTCGATCAAAACCTTTTAAGATTTAATGACGGCAAAATGAAGCTATATTAACTTTTTCGGATTTGTAAATGATTCAGCATTGTGCACAGTAAATTTTATAGCTTAATATGTATACAAAATTAGCAGTACAAGAAATAACACGAAAAAAAAACATAAACAACATATCGCTCCACTAGGTGGCCGTTTTTTGAGCGGTTTCAATGGAAATATCGTTTGAATACACCATTTTTACTTTTGCCAATACTTTGAAGGATGTTCCTGCAAAAAGATTTTCTTGTGCGTTGACTTCTAGAAACTGAACACTTTTCGGAAGGAAACCCGTGACCCACCTTAAGTATTAAAATACATTAAATTTTGCCTTATTTATGTTCATTCAACACCACCATAACATGTAGTTTTCGTGCATTTACCTAGTTTTGAAAGCGAGGTTTAATTTTTGGCAGGGGTCTTAAAATAGTTCTATCTAGGGTTCGCACCCTAGTTAGGAAATACCTATTCAATAATGAAAAAAGGAGTTTTAAAATGGGTATTTTTCGGTTTTCCAAGTGAAATCCATATACTTCGAATTCAAAATAACGTATTCAATCACTTTTTTTAAAGTTCTTTCTACTCAAATATTCCAACGTAAAACCTTTAATGAATATGAAAAGCTACAAAAATCAAACATTTTCTCATGATTTAATAATTACAAAATTTAATATACTGCAAAAAGGTATAATTTTGAAGAATATAAATGAGTATAATTGAATTTATTACATTGTACATATACTGCAATACTTAATAAAGTAAATCAATTGTAGTGGTACACAGGTGCGTAGCTTGCCCTAAAATAATGTGTAGGCACCAATCTAGGGGGTCTGGGGGCATGCACCTCAACAATTTTTTTTTTTACTATAGATTGCCGGAGACGCATTCTTGTGCATTTTCCGGGATGCTTTAATACAGTATATAGTGCAAAATGTATTTGAAGTTCTCGCAGTTTTTCCCTGCTAGATTTAATCATTTTGAGATTATTTAAACTTGGTCAAAAGCTCTGCAGGCACTTGGATCCATTCCATTCCAAACCCCTTTAATTTTGATTGCGTTTTATTGGCATTTTTTTTTTCATTTGCCACAAAACGTGCCTACACAGAAAGCTATGCCAGTGATACAGTTTGTAATAATTTATCTCAGAATGATATACCAAATTGATTTTCAAAATGCAATTTATAATGAATTCTCATTAGAATATTAATTATGTCACATTGAAGAGCAGGGTTTTTTCTCGGTATTTTGGGAAAATGACCCATACCCTTGGGATTGGGAATTTTCGCGGTGTTTTAATCAAAATTGGGGAAAAATGCATAACTACAATTTTTGCAATTTTCAACTTATTCTACTTATTTACACATTTGGGGGGGGGGGGTATTGGGAATTTTTTTCTGTGAATTGGGAAAAAAGATACTATTTTCCATTGGGAATATGACCGAATTTCGGCTATAAAATCGCCCCAAAAAAATCCCTGAAGAGTAAAAGCAAGTGTAAGAAATTATGTACACGTTATCTTCTGACAGCTATACACATGTATATAAAATGTGAGTTATATATTGATCAATGATTGATCAATTAAGTAGATATTTATATTAACAGGTACGTTAATTAACGTTAATAATGTACCTGATATTAATTACATCACTTAAATTAGGACAAAGTTATTGAATATGTTTAGTTTATTATGAAGTTATAACACGACATAGTTGTTGACATCGTAGCATTTAGCAATAATAATACTTTTAATCCCTCTCATACGTCTGCTAATCTGCACTGTGTCAGTGGTGAATTCATTTATTAATTTGCTAAGTGCAAAATGGCCGACGGTCATGGTTTAAAAAAACAAAACTGAACACATGTATATATAAATATTTAAAATCGACTTACCGTTACATTAAAGTTTAACGGATAATCTGACAGGTCATTACTTCAAGCAGATATAGCCTAGCAATAATGTAAACAAATAACACATAGACTGGTTCCTGTTAACTCTCTCTGGATCGGAACATGGAACGGGGACCAGTTTAAAAGCGCAATCAAGCACGTTTCAGGGTACCGGTCTTACAAAATAATAATACATGTATTCTTTTTGAGTGACCCTGACTAAACAAAATAATGCAATAAAACTTTTAATTAATGTCTCAATACATCAGTACGGAGCGCAGTGTGTTACTATTAAGCGGTCCAATTTGTTACTGTCAACAGGTAGTTTTATCAAGGACTTACATACATACAAAAATCGCGCATGAAAAAGACCCCATACATGTATACAAGGACTTATATACATACATAAGTCCTTGATGTATATAAGTCCTTGGTTTTATTGAGAATAAGACTACCTGCTGTCAAGGATCGACTTATATATGCATGTATGGTCTTTTTCATGAGCGATTTTTGAATGGAGTAGCACAGATCTACGTTTCATCCCTATTTTCGAACTACATGCAGGGTGTCCCAAAAGAAAGGTAACACTTTCATACATGTTTAATATGTCCCTTTAAATTGCAGATTGATACATATAATTATGTAGATCAAAGATGTATGTTTTCTTAGTTAAAAGAATCTTATAAACATCTGCAGAATTTGAAATTTAATACAAATTTGAAAACAAAAGAGTATTTTTCATTCTTGACGTCGCTTTAGTAATTTGTGACGTTTTTGATGTGACGATCGACCTTTCATCCTCTTTACTTACCACATGCACTTAGATTATATAATCTTTAGTAACTCTATTATCCATGTTAGATCAAAAACAGGGACGTCAATTAAGTCCTCTGAAGAGTTCACAGCTGCTGAACGAAACCGGTCAGGGAGATGTCAGGTCAACAAGAGATCTAGCAGGTCTTGCAACAACAGTGGCGTACGTCATTAATCATGAGGTCGCCTAAGACTCAAAACGACGACTCATATAATTAATGGGCCAGTGGAATAACATACTCAGAAATACTTCCCTGAATCTTTTGACCCTACTCCACACTTATCATTACATTAGAAAATGCTTATACTTCGTAGCCAAGTCGAAACTCTTACAACAGTGCACAGAAACTGAAAAGGATACAGTCAGCAAAGGGCTTTCTTATATCTGTGTTGAAATTCCGTGGCCACTGTACCACGAAAACTGTAGTACATGTATATCTGATTACATGCACACATTGAAAACAGCACCGTGCGTTGGTAAAACAAACCTGAATTTCAAATCAGAACCAAAAAGCACTTTAAAAGAGACATCTGCCTTAATAAAGATACATCCGTCGCCAAACACTTCAATCAACCAAATCACTTTCATAGCATGTACAATTCTAAACAATAGATCTAGAGATCATAAAATGTGACCCTGTCGCTGAGAAAAGTACTTAATTGAAAGCTATATATATACTGGATCTATCAATTACACTCGCTCCACCCAATCGATCGGGATCAATGTCTCCAGTTAGTGGAACTACACAGCCAATTCATTCTAACATTATAAGTTTCATTTCCCGGAACGCTAAGTTCTGACAAGGTGATGCACTTCATACTTCATTTGAATATTCCAGGACTAACTAATCGTGTAGTATGTTCGAGGGATATTCGATATGTAATTTGTATTGTATCATATTTTCAAAAGAACCGACTAAAATGATCAAACTAACTGTCCATCCCCTCAAAGTATTTCTTGTGGTTATAAAGACAGTGAATCCATTTTTTAAATGCTTCACGGTCGTCTGATTTTGGGTATACCTCAGAGGCACTTTGAATTTTGGAAAAAGTTGCAGGGAGAAAGATCTGGCTAGTGTGGTGTGTGTACGACAAGAGATACAGAAATTGTTTTACAATGTCAAATGAACATGCCAGAGCATCATCATGTAGTAGGCACACTTGTTGAAATCCAGTTACTTGACGTCGGTTTTGATAATATATCTTGAGCTTTTTAAGTAATACCGACCTGTGACACGTTTGTCCTTATGCTCAGAAATTTGTTTGGCTATACCGTCACACGAGAGAAAGATGGCATAGTAGACCATGTTTGCACATTGCCTTTTGACAACTACAGATCGTTAACTGTGCATGACAAGCCACATCTTGTTTTCAGTTTTTCTAACTGGCTGAATACTAGAAGCCCAAGGGCAACATGTCGAGCCCCTGTTCAGCCAGCTTGTGATTTTGACCTTTGAACTACAAGTATGGGTGATTTTCATGACACATCATTTCATTGAAGTAAACTTTTATACCAATTTATTTAAAAATCCTTGAATGCAAACAGAAGTTACAGCCCAGACAAGGAAAATATATTTGACCGAATGTGTAATCTTGACCTTTGACTATAAAAATCTGGGTGTTGCCCAAGACACATGGTCGCATTGTATTATGGCAAGTCATTCTTAAATAATTCAATGCATAAGGGAGACACAGCCCTGACAAGGTGTATAATGATTATTTTTTATGTTTGACCTCTAAGTGTGACCTTGACCTTTGAGCTAGACCTGGATTTTGCGCACTGCACACCGTCTGATGGTGTTTAACAATATTGCCAAGTTATTTTAAAAAGTGTCAATGCATTAGGGAGATACAGCCCGGACAAGGATCCGGACGAACACACTAACTCACTCACTAACGTACAGACACGCAACTGCCATTGTGGCGACTATGTCGAGCTCACCACAGGCGGGCTCGACAAAAATGAAGCCAAGTCTCATCACCAGTAATACTGTTTGCCAGTTTTCCATAGTTGAAAATTTTGGAAAATTGTTTTGCCATTTGTACGCATACCCTTTTGAATGTCTGTCAATAGATGGGGTATCCATATGGCAGTAATCTTTCGTGCATTCATGATTCGCTTCACAATGAAATGTACTCTCAATAGTGATATGCCAACAGATTTGGCACTATCGCAAATCATATAATTTGCCATCCCTTTCAATTATTTCACTAACTTTGGTGACTGCCTGTTGCAGCAACCGACCATCCTGAATTGAAGAAACCATCAACTTCCCAAATAACTTTAATAAGTAAAAATCTGCTTCAATTAATGGCCCGGGTTTTCCACGAACTGTTATGAAAGCTCTAATTTCTTAAAAATTCTCAACACGCTTTCCAACCATTTTTATAACATTGGTCCAAGAAATTAACATTATTGTAGAATTTGTGTTGAACTATTGTAAAGCTATTTAATAGAGCTAGACAGGGTACCAATATTAGTGAAATTGTGCATAATGTTTTCATGCTATAGTACATTGGGGGGGGGGGGGGATGTTTTATTTGTCGAGATGTCTTTAACATAATTTAGTACAACATACATTTCGTCCTATACATGTATTACAAATTAGTTCAATAATTAAATTTATGATTATTCATAAAACTACTACATTCAGTATTTCAGTATTTTTTTAGAACTAAAATACATCATGGTGAAATCATAAACTGATGTGATACTGACTGGCTATTTTATTTAGTCTAACAATTTACATGTATGAGAAAACAGAAGTCCAAAAGCCTTGAAAAACAGCTGAAATCAGAGAGGACAGAATCAAACTGTTAATGCTGTCTTTACAATGCAATGATTTTTAACTATTGCTGATGAGTTTGGTGAATGCTTTGAGCCATATTTTGCAATACTAGTAGTTTTAATATTGTACCTACGTTCAATGTAACATGTGAAGAAATGTAATCATACTAATGTATACACAAACAATACAACAAAAATTACAACATTGTTTAGTATTTATTCAAGTCTCTAATACATAATTCATAGTGCTCACACATTCATCTCAAATACGTCTAAGTTTGTACTCATTAATCACTAATGAAAACTGGCAAAGTGTAAGAAAAGTAGTCCACAAAGATTATTTCAAGAGAAAATACACAGGGTTCTATAGACGAGTCACTGCAATAACACCTTATGAATTTTCTCAATGATCTGTTCATTAAATTCTTTGCCATCATAAATATCTGAAATAAAACAAAATTTATATAGTAAGTTCATTGGATACAATCAAAATCTATTTAATAAAATGTCAACAAATGCGATACAACTAGATATTGAAACAATTCCGTGTTTGGAACAATTGAATATAGTTTAATAAAATTTCAATTTCAAGTAAATCTTTCACAGTAATGTATGAATTAACACACATTTAAGTCTTTACAGGTGGAAAATCTATGCAATATCTATTTAACCAGACTACTGATTAAGAGGAAATGCATGTCTATTGTGTATTTCTGCAGATAATCACTGATTTATGCAAGGGAGACAAGTAATGAAGTATGGGTGATTGATTCTCTTGAAGAGTTACCCCTTAGTGCAATAATCACTCTGTTTCTTGTTAGTAGTACACATTTTTAAATTATCACCAGCATTTCAATAATATACAAATTTAATAATTTTTGCTTATAACAGCAAGACAGGCTTAAGTTTCATGCTGCTTTGAAGTACAATTTTAATTCATCACTCAAAGAAAACTTCTGAATTTTCATATATCATGTGTATTTTTTTTGACAATTAACTGACATTGAAGGCTGAATTTTTTGATTGGTAATTTAGTGGAAACCCTATGCAATTAACAAATAATGAATCCTATAGGGCAAAATAATTAATCATGAAGTTATTTACTTACCAACAACAAATAACATGGTAAGTAATGTTGAACTCATGGCTCAAAGAAGTCTTCCTTATCACAAACATACTGTGCAATGTCTTTAGGCGTCATTAACCTCTCAGAATCTACATCAGGAATTTCAAATCCTAAAAAACACACATATACACAACAGTTAAATGAGTTTTAGACTACAGGAAAGAAACCACACATACTCACTTCAGTTGACTTCTTCCAGCCCAAAATACAGTAATAATAGGTAATAGAGGATTATTTGCCATTATTAAGCGATTCGAAACATTTGAGCATGTAAAAATACTAAAATGTGCACAATGTTCAAAAACAAAATATCACCAGAAGTATTTTGCCACAATTAACTGGAACTATCTATCTAATTCAAAACAAGTTGAATACATGTACCTACCAAATTCATCTTCCATAGCCATTATTACTTCAACATGGTCCAAACTATCCAGTCCTAGATCATTCATAAAGTGGGAGGTCATTGTCAACTGGAAAATAAAATAAGCAATTTAAAGTCTAACATAGTTGATTATATTTCTACTAATGGACAGTTTGGCAGTCAACTCAAGCATTCCTTCAATACCAGCAGTCATCAGTTAACTTGAAATAGTATTTAGAGCAAGAGATCATCGATAACATATATGTTCTATAAAGCTAACATCCTTTCACAATGCATCTTTATCATGATGTACAGACTTTGCAGAAGTAATTAAATTTTGGTGTAAAAATACTTAGCTGTAAGAAATGGATTTTATTTGATTCATGTGTTGCAACATTGTTTCATAAGTACATGAGTAGACTAGTCAGATAGTAACCAAACGAATCATTTACCAGTAAATGTTTTAACTTCATGCGTATATGCCAAAGTATCTAAGATGGACACCAAAATTTAACAAAATTTCCCAATTTAACCCATATAGATGCATACCAAAATATCAATTCAAAGAAGTACATGCAAAGTGCTTATTGTATTTCTAATAATTCTAATGTTATCAGTGTAAGGCCTCGTGGATTCACAATGTGATTTCTGGGCATGTGACTCAAATACAAAAGAACCAATGTTAGTTGTGAGGCAATTTTATTGCACTTAATTTCTTGGTAAAATACCACTTAGCAAAATTTACTCTGTCCAATATATTGCAAACCAAGTGGATATACATTGCTTAAATCAAAGATATAACTGTTAAGTGTTTGATTTATTCATTCCCTTGTTATTTTTTCATGTACACCTATTTATGATGCTATCTGCAAAGGTGAAATTTGAAAAAAGTTGGGTTGACCTCTGCTCAAATGGTAAATACAAAAATGTAAGTTTTTACAAGGATCCACATGAATAACCATTAAAATAGGGCTGTGGATCGTTGGGTAAGTGACGATCCGATCCAATCCACGATTCAACACTTACAATCCATAAATCGAATAATGAATCTTTTGCTATCAAGTAACCGATCTAAATCTTCAAAATTGCAGTCCTTTAAAGCATTTTTTTCATATAATGAAATAATGAAGTAAATCAATATAATTTGTTCTATGGCTTCAATTTATACATACTCCCTTCCAGTTAATTGATTTACCAGCATCATTGTTTAAAGAAACGATTGGACATCTTGGCAAACAAATTAGTCCATGATGAGACAAAATCTATTCAGAGGAATGGGATTTTTAAGAACAAAGAATGCACTTTTAATTTGTTAAAAAACAGGATCGCAAACCACGAATCTTAGTAATGACGATTATCTATACTTGATTTTTCCATTTGATTCGTGAATACCCAAGTACTTGGATACTCGCCACAGCCCTACATTAAAATATTAAAACTTATTAGAACAATCATATTGCAGTACCTTTTCAGGATCAACTTTATCATAGAGTTGTAAAACTAACATGACCCTTCCCTCAACATCACTAATTGTAGAAACATCCTTGTGAGCGTATGATCTACTAGTTTGCACTGAAGGAATCTGGAACAAAAATAAATGAAATGCATACCTTTTCTGCAAGTAATTTATCATAGGTTCTGCAAACGTTTAGGACTCTATCACATATTTCTTCAAATGACTTCTGCTCACTATAAAGTCGGTTCAACAACTTGAATGACTCAATCTAAACCAAGAGACAAATAAACTTCTAAGTTACTTGACTTCCAAATTATGTAAAGAGGAATTTTAGTGTTCGGCAGTTGAAGTTCATATTTTTTTTTTATATCGGGTTTTACGCCCCTTTTCAACATTCAGAGTCATATGAGGTGGACAGTTCACCTAATCATCACTCCTGGGAAGAACCAGTACTAGTCTCCCATCCTCTTTAAGTGACCGCCTACTTTTTCACATAAAGAGACATGGTCGGTAGGGCTCGAACCCACAACCTTCTATCAGTGAGAGGTTACAGTGATTTGAAGTCAGCGACCTTAACCACTCAACCACAGACGCAGGTCTGATGTTTATAATAGTACAGCTTGCAAGTACTGGCAAGTAACCAAAAGTGACCCTTTTTGCATTTTTACAGAAAATAGTCCTATCATGAAATTGAAATTTGTACATATATGTTACTTGTCTTCATATAAATCATAATGATCAGATTTCAAAACCTGAATGCAATTAAAATTACTGTTGAAACTGTCTCACTAAATAAATGTTTGTACTGATATTTAAACACTTAAATGTGAATTTCTGGATGTGATGTCTATTCTGTGACAAATTTTTCTTGAAAACCAAAACTTCATACTGATCCTTAACCAGTACTTGGTAGTACACATACACCTTCAGTGATTTTTTCCCTAAATTTTCTCACTACCCATGCCCGTCAAAAAGGGAAATTTAGCGCAACAAATTCCAATAGGGGAATATAATAATATTCATTTTCTATGGAATATGTGATTATTCAGTTGTTTTACTATAAATTGTAAATATTACTAGATCTACACTGTAATTGGTTGGAAACTGTTACATTTTTTCTTTTTATACGATCATATGGAAAACACTTCTTGTCCTGGGGAATATTCCAGCAAATTTAGGGGAAAATGAAGGAAATTTTGCTAGGGAAAACTGCCCAGATAAGTCAGTAAATATAGCAAAATAAAAATCACTGTCCTTATTATAAATGGAAATCATATTTTAGGATACAAACACTGTCAAAAAATAGCATTTAATCTTTTCATGGTAATTAGAATTTGGTACAGGAATATTAATGATATTAGGTCAATTTATGAACAAACCACCAGTCGAGTCACTATCAGAAGAGTATTTAGGAAGGCAAAGTTTTGCCATAAATGTTCAAATAACTGACTGAGCCCCCCCTAAATGTCACCTCTCAGAATAGGCTAACTCAATAGGTTCCATCTATGAAACAGCATTTCATCTTCTCTCACCATCTTGTCCCCCCCAAGATGTTTTTTCAGCTTGAGGGAAAAGTGATACATATGGCCTTTAGGAAAAAGCAAATAATGCATCTAGGTGTGCCAGTGCTCATTGTCTTACTTTAACCTTGATGGCTACAGACAAAATTATGAAAATAAGTTACAGCTGAGTCATTGTTCCCTTTCTGTGTTAATATTGCAAAAAAATAAATATTATGTTTCACGATGTGTAAACTGTCATTTTCGAATTCCATTACTATGCTCAATAAATTACATAAATGTCAAGCTCTGTCAGACAGTAATAACCTTTCAAAAGATTAATAACATTCACTTTACTTTAGGTTTTACATAACGTTTATTCTAGAGCATAGACCCGTTAGCAAAAATCTTCCATAAAATGAGTTAATCGAAAACTGCAAATAATATGGTCATATTATGATAAAGAGACTGAGTCGATTGAATCGATGTAACATTTTAACTGTGCATCCGAACACGTGCGTGTCCGATTAACGAATTCTTTTCACAGTGAATGACATTGAAAAAGCCGAAAATTAAGCGTACCTGTGGAGTTAAAAGCGTCTGTGAATTTGAGTAAACATGCAAACTTCTATTTTCTTGTCTGCAATGGATTAATGATACACAAGATACGCGAGGTGCAACGCGTCTTATGACAGTTTGGAGGCAATTTGTAGCCCGTACCGACTTCAACAAGGTGGCGGCCATGTTTCTCGATGAGAGTAAGGGAAGTAACTCGAATAAAACCTTGTATTTAACGGAAAGGAAACAGAATCAGCAGAAAGACATTAAATACTTTTTGCTAAATATACTTTACTAAAATGATATTTTTGGCTACGTAATCAAAAGCATAAGGATTCATAACAATTGGATGAGTCCAATATGCATTTGTTCAGACAAAATGATTAAGTTAAACACGAATTGTTACACGATTTGAACAAGACCACTGAACTATACGTGTATGTATATATAGGCTACGTAGTCTTTCATATGTACGACCAATGCATCAATGACCCTTCATCATATGACCAGATAGATGTACAGACCGCAAATTAGTTAATTTGATGACTTTATAAAGCACGTGGTAATCTATATAACGGCTGAAGAAATTATTAAGCTTTTGGTAAGGAATTGATAATATAACTTATAGGAAGCAAAAGTCTGGTTTTACTATCATTTAGAGGTTTTCCATTATAAAATGTACCTCACTTTGTTTGCCATTTACATAGAAATCCAACCGAGGTATACCTCGGTATGTACCTCAGGTCCCCTAAAACCCATTTTAGGGCGGAATTGACTGACAATGACTTATTATAATATAGACAACTAATTGAGATATAACCCTAACCCAAAAACCTAGTAAAACCTTGTAAATCGGTACCCTTAAAATTGTCACATAATTTCACGACCAAAAATCTACCTCATCAAGGTTATTTTAATCGCTCAGACCACCTCCAATTCACACTGTGTTAATAAGTTCAAATAAATAAAATGGTTGAGTTTTCTAGATACTCGATCAATTATTTACTCGAGCTTGATTTTCTATATGAATAATAACCGTACTGTACGTGACAGTCTACTGAGTGTTCTGTAAACATGGAAAGTCCCGCATCTGTCCCATAAACCACGAAATACGCTTTCTAGATAAATGATATTATATGCTCGTATGTTCGTTCATCCAGGA
Source organism: Lutraria lutraria (assembly GCA_964023205.1). Lineage (NCBI taxonomy): Eukaryota > Metazoa > Mollusca > Bivalvia > Venerida > Mactridae > Lutraria > Lutraria lutraria. The sequence goes on from OZ026836.1 coordinate 30,755,251, forward strand.
AATACACAGGATTTACAAAACTAGCTATCATCTAATAAAATAGCAATGACACAGGGAGATGCATACATACATGTAAATCTAAAGTAAAGCCGGGAAATAAGAGGCATTTGTGAAATTGTAGAATTATAAAAAATGGTTTTCATTTTGTTACCCCGAGTTATCATATTAATTGTTAACATTTACTTTAAAAATAAACATTACATTAACATATGTTATTATATACTCCATGAAAATACATGCATATAATATAAAATCACGATGTCGTAGATAACACATTTTACTCAACAAAAACTTGACTACATATTGTATTATGATATTTTATTATCTCTAAATCTGACAAAACAATTAACAAATGCTTAGTTAGATGTGTTGACATTTTATTAATTGTGATAATTAATCAACAGCTAGTATGTATAAGTACATGTACATTTATCACCAGGCACTGTATATATATGTAGTTTGTCTCAGCGCGTTAAATAATGACTTGTGTCGCTTTGAAATTGAACAAAAATAAAACTACAAAGAAATAATGATATTTTTCTGTTATTTATTTTGTAAAGATTGTCTCTTCTACTTCCATTTTCAGTACCTTTATGATCAATTTTGTTGTCATGGCGTTTTCATATCAATTAAATACATTCTGGGTTTTTACACACTTTCGTTTCGCCGAAACAAAAGTTTGACAGATAGGCTAATTTCGAAGAAAACAAAACAAAAAAATAAACCATGACAGACGCAAGGTAATTTCACGTTCAACGTTGTAATAGAAGGTTTACAAACGTTTGACGTCGCGCTTACGTTAAACCACTCCATGATTTATCTTGACGGGTTTAACAATTTGTCGAGTATACAATCATGTTTATTACATTCTGAAATTAAATGATCTGAACTGAAGCATGTAAATCCTGTATTACTGTATATAAAGACAAGCAAGCATTTCGTCTTATCTACTTAGTTGTTCATATTTTGATTATGGATAAATATAAAAGTTGTGAGTATTTTATCTTGTTAACAACAGCTAGATAAAGAAGCGAATTAATTAAAATTCTTTTGAAACAATATGTGTAACATATTAACATGTTAAAAGAATATATTTTTCATCATAGTCAAGTTCACTCTGGATTTAGACGGCACTTTTACTGTGTTATTTACGAGTGAAAAAAAACACTAAAAACAATCCACTGTATGTACATGTATATATTGTTTCAAATTCAGCTTCCAAAAAGAAAACTGAACAACACTCGACAATATGAAATATAATTTATAATAGAATTTTTATTACACTGAACAGAGATTAAATTGCATATTTTATTTCAGTTGTTATTCAAGTAGTATGTTCCTTTCTGCTGGCACTGGCTGGAGATGTCCATGGAAGGAAGTAAGTAATCAGTTTGTTCGTGTTTTTATCGGCTCACGTCCAAGATTTTCCAAATCTGGTGTTGTTATATGGACATTTTAGAACTCCATAAAGTAATTAATATGTTAGTTCGCGTTGACAACACCTCTGTAATGTTAAAAATGAAAATGTTTGAACCGGTTGGTCAGGTATATACGGCTTAAGCACACTCACCCGCTTAGCTCCGTCTATAGGTAGTAAATTTCTTCTACGAGTATGTACCTCATTTTCGTGAGTTCAAGCCCTGGGTGGGACATGTGTTTTTGAAACGATTTTGTTGAATACATTAATAATCTCTAAGGCCATTCTGCCACCACCGATCAGAGTGGTTCATTTAGAGGAGTTGGCAGTTACGGAGAAGAAGGTTACTATAGTCACTATATTATAACAATTAAGTACTGGAAGGGATTCCAGAAAACTCGTTAAATCAACTGCCCACCTACATATAGCTGAAGTACTGTCGAAAATATGTAAAAAAAATAGGAAAAATTCACAAACTTATTGAATTCATATACTTAATTAGCTAGCTGACAGTATATTTTCATTGAAAATACAAACGAAACCATTAGTGACGCTACGGTATTCGGTAACACATGTTTGCCTACTTTAATCAGTATAATTCATCTATAAACTTTGATAATAATAGCAAAACTACTGTTATCATAGAACCACTTAATTAACATCTGATGTCAAATAAATAAAACGAATTAATTAATTATATATCGTATGGTGATATCGTTTCGTGTAAAAGTAGGCCTTTATCGCAATTGTTAAAACGCTAAATACAAAATAAGCTATGAACGATGCGTTCACTGTATGACATATATAAGTATATAATTACATAATTATATCATAACATACCCTGATGATTTTAGTGAAGTCGGTTTGTGTTCATTTAAAACTGTTTTAAAAAGTGATATAATTACTATATTATTTTAATGGTCTATGTTACGTTTTTTAATAAGGAATAAACGCTAGTAAAGAATAGCATTTTTTCTTCCAATTGTATATAATTATGTTGGTATCACGTTAATCAAAACGTTACGGAATCAACAGTAAAACGGCGAGTTCGTCAAATAATCTGTGTCCGGTGAACAATGTATAACTGCTTGTATTTTCTGTTGTTATAAAGAGAATGTCATTATACATGTATTCATACACTAATTTTCAGTTCCTATGTGTTAGTTGCCCCGAATGTAGCCCACCCTGGAACTGATTTAACAATTCGGGGGAGGCTATTAAAGAGACTATCACGACCAGTCACGATCACAGCTGAACTCCATAGTGACCAAAGAGTTTCTGCTTCTACAGTGGTAATAACTGCAAACAAAAATGGTAAACTAATCTAAAGAAACACTTAAATTTGTATGACTGTATGGTCCATATTGTTATCTAGTATTGCTAACTATAACTGAGTCGACCATAACTCAACACTATTGCGTTGATTACTGGCTTTATTTTTTCTGCTTTCGAGATAGATCGAATTTGTCTTACCATCAATTCAAGTATGAAGACTTACAATATAATAAGATAATTATTTTACATATAAGAGCTCAACTCAAAGTTTCCCTATATTTCCATGATTTACTATTGTTTGTTAAAAGTTAAATACATAACCACTCGAACGTATACGTTTGTCTTATACAGTGAGATAATGATTTGTATACTAGTATCTAGATTACAAAATTATAATTCCCTTGATTTATATAAATATTTCATTACATTTTCAGCAGTGAAATTGGATCTCCCGGTATGTATACTAATGGCAACATTAACAAACTTTCAGTTTCTAGGATGTTTATTGAGTGGAGCGTATAAATCATAAAAATGTTGTTCATGATATCATTGTCTCATTGACTTTACGATCTATTTTCGGATAGCTGGACAATTATACGGTCGGATTAAACTTGCACAATGACACGCATTTTGCACAATATACTTTCCAATGGAAGGTCAAACATTAATTAAAAGCAAACAATGATATCAACGTGTCTGCTAACTATATGTGTTGATCTTATAAACTCACAATTATGATAAATTCTTATTATGCATACCTATAATTATGAACCTGTGAGTAGCATACACTATTGATAAGCAATGAGTTTTCTAAGTATTGACTGCAAAGTTGGTACGTTAATACTTCAGGTACCAACCGGCTTAGATATTGGTAACAAGAAGACTTTGCGTCTTGAAGTGAAAGGTTCTGGTGGGCTTTCATTTACTAAATCCAAAACTATACACTTCGAGAAGAAAAGTGTTTCCGTATACATACAGACGGACAAAGCTATTTACAAACCGGGACAAACAGGTACTAAACGTTGAACCAATAACAAACTCAATTTTGTGGGTAACTTGCTTTCGACAAATATGTGTATACTAGTAGTATTAATACGCTTTTTCATTGTCAAACATACTAAGTACAAAATAAAAAAAAAACGTATACCTTTACACGTTTATCGGTTCGATACATAAATCAAATAATATAAGCTAAAACGTACACTGTATCTTATAAATTACTTAAATGTTGTCACAAGAACTTTTTTGAAAGACATCCAAGCTGTCTGTTCAGAGATAGCTATATTAGTTTTTGTATTTAATTCTATTTGGTACTTTAATTCACAATATGAATGGATAAGTATACGTACCTCTCATTCTACGTGTTAACAAACCATTAGTAATCAAAATACTGAATACTCACGGAAACTGGACTTACGTGAACTTGCACAGCAACTCAGAACGGGAACTAGTTTAACAATTACACGAGGGATGTAGAAAAACGCAGTACTTTGGTCCGCATTAAAATTCATGCACAAAGAGCGAGTTGAAAGCTGAACTTCCAATATGTAAATGTATTAGTAAATATTCCTATATTATATTTATCTACATGTATTTTACAACTAGTCACAAGAGGTGTCTCGAATCTATTGCTAAATTGTTCTTTATTTGTTTTCAGTCAAGTTTCGTGTATTTGGGACAACCCCAGATTTAAAAGTTGTAAATGACAAGTTAGAAGTTGAACTGTTTGTAAGTACGCGTGTTATTTACCATCTGACACTTTTTTGGTTTGACATAGATTTTTTTCATTTCTTTTAATTGACGTGAGCTTGGTCTAAATTTTCTTTTCAGTTGATTAAGTTTAAATATAGTATATTTATGATAAAGACATATGCAGTTACAATTCATTGATTTGATACAGAGAAATGGTACCTAAGGATTTATAGTACCATAATATGTTTTACCAAAACTTTACTATAACAGTGAGAAAGTAATTTCAAATTTGTTTTCAGCAACAACTACAATTTATCATTTTTGAATCGTGGCAAGAATATTTGCCAATATCATTAATTATTCCAAATTATCAAATATTTCATAAAGTTAAGGATATCCACCCTTTATTCACCTTAGTATGATATATTTAATTAACACAGGACCCTCGAGGAAACAAAATTAGCCGATGGTCAGTATCCGGTGCTGAGATGAATAGAATGAACAATGTGTATGTACAGGAACAAGTTATGTCTAAGGAACCAGTGCTTGGTGAATGGAAAATGAAAGCCAAATTGTTGTCACATAACGTAAGTACAGGCTATCATGAATACAGGATTTAACGGGCGTGCACTGAAAACACATGGCCTGTTGGCAATAAACATTCGTTAAATTCAACCAATGGTTTGAATTTAAGTTTTGGCTAACGTGATATTTATCACGTGCGCACACAGTAGTTATCACATGCGCACGCAATAGGCTATCACGTACGCACGTGGTAATTATCACGTGCGCACACCGAAGCTACTACGTGCGAACGCAGTGAATAAAATATTTTATGTCCCATTCATGCCACCGTAGAATGTCCTCAACAATTCAAGACAAGTATATAGACAAACTGTGGATCTTAACCAATTCTTAAACAATATCGGACTTCACTTGAAAACATTTTTTTTATCAAATTTAACCAAAGTAATACACAATCTGGCCCTTTTCCAAACTTTGACTCAATTTTTAATCCAACCTTAAATTTAACCCAGTGGTAAAATTAAATAATATTTATACAATTGGGTGCTAGTTCATTTAATCAGCAAGTTTAGTTAGCACACATCTGTGATTGAGTGAATATATTTATGTTTTACCATACTCTCATGAGTTCAATACGCAGATTGTTTACTGCACATATATATATATTATATTCTTGTCGCGACATCCTGCTCGATTTTTTTATTTCATTTCCACATACGAGGAAAGGGAGACAAAGTTAATGTTTCATACATTTATCATTTTACAAACAACAGGAAATAAAATGTGGTTTGCATAAAACAGGATCTTGGTTTAACGCAAATTAAAGGCAATCGAATGAATTATTCACGTCCCATTTGCGAACCGAGACGAAAATTAATGACGTATACAGCATACTAATGAATGTTATCTTGTATGGTAATTAAATATAAGATCATTTAAAATTGTGTGAAATTTAATTTTACATTAAAGTTACCTTATTTAACGGCTAAATATTTAATACATCAGACATTCTATCTTAGTCCTTCTATCTTAGTACTCACTGAAATAAAGCCCTTTTTCATTCGATGGCATATAAGACGCCGGTGTAGCATAAAATTTTGACCCCGTGGAAAAATGACCCCATTTTTCAACGCATTATTGATCAATTTTCAACGTTAAATATTGACCCATACCGTTAAATAATGACCCCACCACGCGTGAAAATTTGACCCTCATTAAAAATTGATCAGCCTATGTACAGTTATTTTCAGCGTTGAAAATCACCACCTACAGTATAATTATAATCATGTAATTTAAGTCATTCTCACGATTTGTGTTTAAAAAACTTTTAAGTATTTTATATTTATGATGATTTGTTCTTTTTTTCTTAAGGCGGTTAATTCTTTCTTTGTGTATTGATAGGGCCAGACACCGATTTTTTTAATTTTATTTGAAATGCTGACAAATCGCATGAAACATTGAAAAAACGACCACCCAAAGCTGTAACAAGAGTTCTGCGGCATATTGAGAATGCAAGGTTGCATGCTACCAAGATTATGAAGGTTTGTCCGGTGTGGCTTAGAAAGCTAACTTAAAAGAGCCAAGTCTTTGGATAAACTCTTTGGTTCGGCACCAACCTCATATGTATTCGATTTTTCTTGTTCCAATAACAAAATAAGTCCCAAAACTCCATTTACGCGGATTTAAAAACACTTACAGTTCCTCATGACGCGACAGTAAAAATAATCCCATGCAATCGTCATGATGTTTTGAATGAAAAGTCAATAAAATACCTTAATTTGTATAATAACATTGTCTCATTTTAATAATACAATGTATGAAAAACAACAGAATAATAACCTACTTACAGGATAAAGCCAAGTTGGCCTTATTATGCCTAAAAATAAATTTAGAAACAGCATGAATCATAACAGGGTTCTCAATAACAGCAGGCTGCAGGCCAATTTAGCTGCTTAGAAATGTGTTTGGGCCGGTTAGGAATCTCAAAAGTTTATACAATATTGCTAGAAAATGCCCAGACCCCCTAGCAGGCCTGTTAGTCTAGCTTTTGTGCCTGTTGGCCACAAACTTATTGAGAACCCTGTAATCATGACAGAAAGTACCCTCTACTTGCGCAATAAAGTGTTACACCGCTAAATGTAAAATTGACTGTTTTAGACATAATGGATCACAGACCCTATTACAAGCAGTTCTCATAACCATTACACACTTTTATAATTAATAATTTGTAAAATAATCACTACTACAAGCTTTTTTTATAGTGATAGTTTGGCATTTGTAAACATAAAATTAAAAATGCTATATAATCATACAAAAGGGAGAGCACTAACTAGTTAGTAAAATTATCTCCCTTTATGATACAAAATTCAGATATAACTGACCTAGACCTAGCATTCAAGAATGTTGTATGTTTACCAATTATGTTGGAATATCACAATTTAAAGGATCAAGTACCTCTAACTTTTGTTCATAGATATTTACAAGTAATAGTATTTTGTATTAGGGTCCGTTTATTTATCCTTCATCTAGTACTCGTTGTTTGATTAATAACCAAGCTAAATTATTATCTTATCTTTTTAACTCTGTTTTAATAAAAGCATCTCAAATAACTCACATTTAAAGAAGATAGCCAAGAGCAAAATTAGCGGCGCTTAGGACGACAAAATGTATATATAAACTGTGCTAAAGAATGTTTTACGACAGCAACGCTCCCGCAGGACTAATTCTCTTATTCGTACAGTTGATCTCTGACGTTTGTCTAAAGTTTTAGTCATCGTTAAAAATTGACCCCCGGATTGATCAAAATTTAACGTTGATCAATATTCAACGACTTTCTTGATCACAATTTAACGTTGAAAACATGTCGGGGTCGATTTTCAACGTTGAGAAATGACCCTTGGAGTCATTTTTCAACGGGGTCAAAATTTTATGCTACACCGGTCTAATTAAGACAAATTGTATACATACTCAAACGGATAAACCAACAAATATCACTTAACTACAATGTATTTGATTGAACGATTTTACCGAGATGATGCCTGGCAAACGTTTCCTGATTTATTTTGGACAGCTATTTTTCTCTGCGGCCTCACGAGGTACACACAGCCAGGATGATTTGGTCCCTTTATCCTTATATAAGCTGGAAAATGATTGTCCAGCTTAAATAAGGATAAAGGGAAAAAACTCAACAATACGCCGGGTTAACACTACTGTTCTCCCCTAAGCTGACTGGGCAGCTTCCTCCTGTAAAATTTGTGTGGTCACGGGTGGGATACGGACTTTCAGCGGCAAGGAGCTAGTGATTATTAGTCATAGACCATATAATTACTCGACAACAGAGGTACCTGCATGTACATCTGTTAGTGCAGGTGGTATAATTAAGCAGTAAATAAATATATCCATTAAATGCCCGTCATCTGCTCGAGATTTATGCATCTATTGAAATGTATACATTATCATTGCACAAGTATTATGTTTAATTTTGCAGGATAAATTTGAGGAAAAGACATTTGAAGTGGCGGAATATGGTAAGAGACCACTAAATTCACATTTTCCTATCCATTTTCACTAAGGTCTAAAGAAACTAATTGTCTAAATAAGGATTGACTTGATACAATGTGTAATGTGTACAGAGTAAATTCTTTAAAAACTTTATCCTAAACTGGAAAGCGAGTATCACAACAGTGCCTTTTGTCTTTTCCAGTTTTACCTAAGTTTTCCGTTGATCTTGATTTGCCCTCATATGGTAGAAGTGACGTCGACATCTTCAAAGGCAAAGTCAAAGCCAAGTAAGGCAAAATTAATTTTCAGTCTTTCTTTTATTTCCTTATTAATTTCTGATTTTATTTCGAAACATTTTTATATTTTGCTAGATACGATATTTTTTGTTACATTGCATTATTTTTTTACATTGGGTGCACGTTGGAATTTAAAATGCAACTTATTTTATTAGAATTGTATCAATCAACCTTTCGTCAAAACAATTGTTATATTTTGCAAACATTTCTTAGTTTTTGAAATGATGTAGTAAATTCATATTGTATTCAAAGATACACGTGTTTATATGATAAGTTCATGTATTCAAAAGTACACGGGTTTATATAATAAGTTTATGTTGTATTCAAATGTACACATGTTTATAAATATAATAAATTCATGTTATATTCAAGGTATACATTTGGGCAGCCAGTGAAGGGGATTATTGATATGAAGATTTCCGAGAAGACAGAAGGTTCTTCCATACAGATGCAAATGCCTGTACGGTTTGATCTAATATTTGTGCATAAATTCGTTATTGTTGTGTTAAATCGAAAATCAAATTTAGTATTCGATTTATACATCAAATTGAACACTTCGACATCAATAGAATGGAGCTACATAAATCTTAACCTTAAGGACAATAGTCCTTAATTTGAACAGTACATGTACATATAATTAGAATGTAATTATCTATCATTTGTCTTCCTTCACATCTTCACTTGTTGGATAAAATAAGACTTAAATCGAAGTATTAGATTTATGTAGAATATAGTATATTTCATTTGTATTCTAGTATTTAATTTTAGTCCTTATCATTCAGAAACTGAAAATTTTGTTCTGTAAATAATCAAATACCATAAAGAAAGTTACTTATTATATTCATTGACAAATTACGATCGGAAGCTTTATAAGACATATATCTGATACAGTTAGTGTAGTAATACACTACTGTTTATTTAGAATTTAATATTCTACATAATCACTGATTCGATGTGATTACAAATATTGATAAATTAACTTGTGTGTCTGGAAGATAATATTGCCCACACAATCGGCCTTCACTTCGACTTTGATATCCATAGCCACAGGTGGAGATGTCATTACTATACTGCATTTAATCGTTATTTCTTCTTACAGATTAATGGTGACACCGAATTCTCGATAAAGGTTTCCAGACTTAAACAATTAAAGGAATCTATGAAAACTCCAACATTTGTCTTTCAAGTAAATGTTACAGAAGAACACACCAAACACAAACAAGACGATGAAAAGGAAATAACATTCTATGAGAATCCTATCAAACTTAAATTCCACAAGCCTTTACCAAATACCTTCAAACCAGGATTGACTTACGACGCTGTGGTAAGATATATTTTTTCATTTGTCATGCAGTCGAAATAATCAATCTGAAATGAATTTATGTACTGAACAGTAATATTAGAAGTCAGTAATTGTAATTCCGTAAAACAAAAAAAAATGTTTGAGTCTTAGTTCATATATCTTATGAATAGGTGATAGTTTCACAACAAGACGACACACCGCCTGATGCCATTAATGGAAAGCTTAAAGTAACCATTACTGAATACAGAAAAAAGACTAGGAGAATAAAACCTTTGCCAGAACCACACCCAGGACCAAGGCCAAGACCAGACCCAAGACCATTCCCAGGACCATTGCCAGAACCAATGCCTTTCGATCCATTTCCAATAAACGCTGCTAGATTTGAATTGCCTAGATTTCGTAGGCAGGCAGCAAGAAGCATAATGCCACCATGGATACCACCACCTAGAGAGACTAGCAAAGTGTTACCTTCAGTCAACTACACTATTCCAACAGACGGGTTTGTGAATTTCCCAATAGATGTGCATAAAGATATGACTAAATTAAAAATAAAAGTAAGTTGCTGTTGATCATATATATGTCTGTTTCCATCGACTTTCCGTATGATAATACAACAAGTTATTATACGGCCAATTATCCGGAAAATTTGTTGCATAATAAAAGACCAGCCTATCTAACTCAAGTTCTCCTTGTTATTAACGTTAAAATCGCTACAAGTGCGATACAAAGTAATTAAATGTGATTCTATCATGCATTATGTTGACTGGAGTATTCATTAAAAAGGGTAGTGTCAGGCAATGTTATGCTTTCAACATCGAAATTGTTCATTTGAAAGTCGACTTGGTGAACAAGTAGATATTAAACATATAAGCATTTAACCTTGCAACTTCTTATTGGTAATACATTTTTGTAATTATAGGGGATAGTATTCAAATTATTGAAATAAACATTAATTGTAACTTTGCAGGCGGAATATAATGGCATATCTGTTACCAAGACTCTGAAGAAACGTCACTCGCCAAGTGGCTCTTACCTGCAGATGAGGTTATTGTCTAAAACACCAATGGTAAATATTAACCACCAATTTGGACAGCTTAGAACATTACACAGTAGTTGTCAAATGTTTAGAGAAATGGTTATGACATTAATGCAGTTATACGCGGCATATATAGCTATATGGCAATTCAGCTGGTACGCAAGTAATACTGTTTACGAGTGATATACTACGTGTGGACCGCTGGCATTGATACAAAAATAGGATAAGTACTTCTGAAATTTGTATACCATACATATATCATATCATCCTGATCAGTTTTGTTTCAATAAAATCTCGCAAAATTGTGGACATGCAAGTTATTTGGAACTTAACTTAAATATTTGAATTTACTAATATACAATTTGACAAAATTAGGAAGTTTTCGGTTAATAAGCACATCCAAGCGAGAATTTGGCGTGATCGCATGTAAACCGCAAATAAAATGTAACATTGTTGTTTTAATCTGATGCTAAACAATTTTCTTTCTTAAAAACAGGCAGGTCAGGCAGCAAGAATTGAAGTTAAAAGCACGAAAATCACTGACGAATTTTACTATCAGGTGAAATATTTTTGCAAAATGAAAGCCAATCTATACCATATCTTTTACTAGTATTTTTGAAAAACGGAAACAAGTTCATTCATTGCACAAGTCGATATGACAATTTCTCGAATCTAATCTTAGCCTTTGGTTAACCGATCATTTTTAACACAAACAATCATTAAATGTTTATCGAATCATAGGTCATTTAGGTCGGTCGGACAATCGATCCTTCAATAAAATCATAAATCTATTTTACAGATATATTCGCGTGGGTCAATCGTTAAATCTGGTACAGAATCAATGAGAGGAAGAAAAAGTTTGGAGTGGGAACCACTTATTACAGCAGCCATGGCTCCAAGAGCAAAGATTGTTGCTTACTACGTCAGATCAGACGGAGAAATCGTTGCTGATGCTTTTGTCATGAATGTAGATGGATCAATGTACAACAATAAAGTAAGATTTCATTGTCAATACATAGTTAAAGATTAATATGATGTATATGGCTGTGTGTTTTATCTTCAAACCAGCAGATGGTGTTCACTATCTCGTGCTTATCTGAAACATTAACAAAGCATTAAAATAAAAAAGCAACTACGTATTCCTTGGATGCAGTTTATACAAACAGCGGTCAAAAAGTGGTTGAATTAATGCACTTGGTACAGTATGTTGTGCACCGAACTAGGAGTAGAAGAAAGGACATACTGGACATGGCCTTGGATCGGGCAAACATAGTTATCACCCCTACTACTCAGTAGTTTTCACAATGCTGTTTCAATTACTATATTGAGAATATTTGTATCACCTACTTACTATTGACATTGGATCTTTCCCTTTTCACGTTCGACTGTTTTCCAATCGGGAGCTAAATGACACAGTTCAGATCCTTTGACAGTTATAGAAATCTGGTAAATGTATATGGCATAATACTTACAGGTTGGTATACAGTTTAACAAACAGGAGGCAGCTCCCGGAAATAAAATACGAGTTGATGTGACTGCTGACACAGGATCGGAAGTTCATATGATGGCTGTTGATAAAAGTGTTTTGATATTAGCATCGGGAAGTGATGTCACAAATAAAGAGGTAATTCAATTATACACCAATATACTTTTCCACCTTGCTAAGTTCGACAAAAATTCAATTTAACGCGTTAAAATCTTTTTATAACCAATGTCTTTTTTGTTGTTTATATTCAGCATTTCCTGTTGTAAACATGGTTTCATATAGCTCATAATCTTATGATTTAGCTGCTTTAACCAGAAAGACGTTAAGGACACATCTGACGGTTTTCACACATACATATGAGCAGAATGAAAATGTATTGGCAGAATGTTTTTGAACTTTGCATGAACATAGCATATGATAATAGAAATATTTTAGACCAAAAATCTCATTCAACGGCGGATAACTAAAAACGAGCACCGCAACCGGCCAATTTCTTTCGATTATAATGTTTCGATTATCATATGCTATGATCATGCAAAGTTTAAAAGTCATGTCTATACGTTTTCATTCTGCCTATATGTCCTTGTGAAACTGTCTGATATGTCCTTAAAGTACATAAACGGTTGCACATTGTATAAACACATTTTAACATTAGAGCAAAGTCTTAATTATACCATAGTTGACATTACAATAATGGTTCTATGAAATATTTGTCAAAAAATGACAACAACACGTTAACGAGTCAATGTTTACATTCATCAGGTTCTTCAAGAATTGAGAAGTTTTGACACCAAAAGTAAAGGACAGTCGCCTCCGATCTTTTGTGATTGGTCCTGCTTAAGGTGGCCTGTGCCAGTAGGTGGCGAAGACGTGAAGGATGTGTTCGATGTAAGTCATTGTGTCTTAAGCAAATATAGTATTAATAAAATCTTCAATGAGAAAATAATGGACTTGTGATGTTTATCTACATCTCCATACAACATGAATATCGCTTAGCTTGTGTGTTGTAGATATAATCATGTACTGCATACACGATTTACATTAGGTCAAATATTTTGTTGTTCGTAAAATGTCTATGTACATGTATTTAGTGTTTATCTATGTTCATGCAGTAGACGACTACACATGTGCCTTCGCGAGGATGGCCCAAAATCTCTCAATACAGTAAATCGGATTATGGTTCGGGCTTGACAGTATGTACACCAACATGCGGTTGAGTGTGCCACCTTATAAATATGATACTATTCAAACATATTTTTTTCGGTAATTTGATACTAGTTAGAACACAGTGCAGGAAAACTGATTAGGGGACTCGGCTCAGACTAGTTTAATTGAAAAAAAAACGGCATTAAACCCAAATAAGCAAAATAAAGTTAATTCTTTTTCAGGACGCCGGTGTAATTATCATCACTGATGCTAAAGTGTACGAACATCGTGATCGTAAGTAGGATAAAGTAGGATAAAGTATGTTATCTAATAAACCCGCCCGGTTAGCTCAGTGGTTAGAGCGTTGGTCTACTCACACTGACACATTTGACAGAATATATTACATATTATATTACCTGTTGTAAATTATCATCCACATTAGAATTATGTAGGGGTGGATTCGCAGTTGCCGTGGTAAAAGCCTAACTGAAATCCAAGGAAGCTGGTTAGAATAACTTTCCGCCACAATATAATCAGTAAAATAATGTTGAAAATGACTTTAAATCCGATGAAATAAATACTTTTGATACATTTATGAGATACATGGTATGTACGACCGTATATAGTTTACGTATATGATATGTAAATACATTTTGTATTTGATATATAAACATAATAATTATATTCATGTACTTTAATGATTCTATATTGTGTTTACGTGTATAATCTACTTACATTATAATTTTATGTACATATTTGATGTAAAGCGTATTTACGTGTAATATATGTATGTAGTCTATTTAAATGATATCTATGAGTTTGTCATATTTTACTGAACAGAAAGTATTACTTACAAAGACAGCAATAGATCATTAAGTAAAACATAACTTTGCTGTATGCACATTTATTCGTTAACAAGATTTGTGACTGTTACAGCACCTGTTATAATGCCACGACCAAGACCAACACCTGGGTGGAATAGACGGCGATTCAGAATTAACAGAGCTAGAGGCGGATTTAATGCTATGGCAATGGACGTTGGTGCCAATGAAAGGGCATTAGCACGGCCAGTGGCGGTGCCAGCGATAGCAAAACAATTCACTCCACTAGCTCTTCCTGACGTCGAAATAACGTCGTTGTCAGATCTTGCCCCGGTAAAGAAAGTAAGAAAAGTGTTTCCAGAAACATGGCTCTGGCAATCTCGGAAAGTAATGTGAGTATAATGTTAGTTTTATTAACAGGTTTTATGTTTTTAAATGCACATTTTGGTCATAGGGAAAAAAGAAAACGTAAACATCGATGTTACTTTTTGAGAAAGACTTACTAGTACAGTAAAGCAGATATTGTCTCTAGAAATACTTCAATAGCCGTTCTATACATAGCGTGACGTCACTACGTTTGTCAATGCATAGCGTTACCGTAGATTACACATTGCTTCAATAGTAACTAAAATGAGACTCCCCGTAGCAAAAAGGCACAAGCATTTTCAAGAAACATGTTTTTGGTTCACAAAAACTATCGAGTAGCTATTAATATGGATGACTGCATGGCATTGCGAATATTATGATTATTATCAACACAACAAAAATATCTGAATGAGTGAAAATCATTTATCATGTAACTGGCCCTTACATGTCAAAATATAACAGGAACACTTACGTAAAATGTGAGCGAACCAGCGGAACCACAGAATATCACAACAACGCAAAACATTGTTTCGAGAATAATAATTTGTATAATAATAATGACCACAAAGATATTACCGTTATGGAACTGTGTCGATACTGTACGTTACCGATACTGCCCTTGTTAATGTATATTCTCTTTCTAACATCATTATGTCGATGATTCATGCTTGAACCTTACTATTCTTTCCAGTCTGTTTTTGTAAACATGTCTTATACATGCACAGACTTTGTATTATATTAGAATGTTAACTGTCTTATGTGAAATATTTCAAATAATGTTGTATATTTTGGTCCAGACTTTTACCAACCCAAACGTCACATTTTGATAGCTAACCCATGTATATGAATATGTACCTTAATCATATTCGTACTGGAAACACTTGAAATTCTGCAGAGTGTTTTTTCACCACATTTTATGTAAAACCTAAATGGATTCAATGTTCTGATATTGACGTCGTCGTGCTTATTTTTCTAGGACGAACGGCAGAGTTTCATTTGATGAAACAGTTCCAGACACCATAACATCTTGGATAGCTTCCGCATATGCTGTACATCCAACAACCGGTCTTGGTGTTGCGAACCCGACTCCCGAGGTGAAAACGCTAGTTCTAGTTTTGTATCAACCTTGTATCATATGCTCCCATATTGATCAACCAATAAACATTTACTAGCTTCATAAACATAATTATATACTTATCCGAAAGTCAGCTTTCTGAAACAATGAGTAATCGTTAAGAAGTCTTCATTATATAAAACATTGAAGAAAACATGCATGACGTTCTTCTTACTCCGCATTTCTGATGTTGTACACATAGCATTCATTTTGTTAATGCGGTCTAGATGCATGGTTTATATTGCTCTGGTATTTTCAAAAGTATCTTTCATTAGACTATTTACACGTACTGATAACTGAACTATGTTTCACAATATATATTTTTTGTTTTAGCTGCCAGTGGCCTTGCAGTTCTTCGTAAATGTAAACTTACCGTATTCGGTTATTCGGACAGAGAAAGTGATCATACAAGTAAACGTTCACAATTATACTCCACGTTCTGTTTTCGTGAGTATTAACTGCAATATTTTTGTCTTATCTTTCTTTAGATAATACGTTGTTTCCGAGTGATAGACAGAACTTTATTTTTCGAATACCGGTATGTTAGTTCGAAGTTTTAGACCGTATTACAAAAGATTAAAGCAGTATTGAGTCAGCAGAAAAATTGAAGCCGGTGTGTTAGTGGGAAGTAGAAACGTTTTTATGCCTAAGCAGAATAACTGCTATGATTTTCATATTTGTGTTCGAAGAAAAACGTTTGCCTTGATGAATTAAATGTAAAATTGAAACTGAACTAACCTGGTCATGGTCAAGGGGTTAGTCCGATGTACTTGTTTGAATAACAGTCGCGAAAGGGCCGTAACCTTAAATGAAAATTCGACAAAAATGGTTTGAATACAGTTGAGTGAATTGGTTAGGTGAATACATGTTACTATGTTTTCATTTTAACTTGTGAGTTATCCCTGGTGTACATATATAATGATATTGTCTTTAGATAAATTCATACATATGTTGTTAACTTGTTATAAGTATGTTTTATTGACGAATGCCATATTAACATATTGTATATAAAAATAAACCGCTCTATCTAACCGGCCACTGTATTTAACTGAAATAACGTTTAAAAGCGATGAACCTACTAAATGAAATCAAGTGTAAATATGTTCAAATACATTTATAACTATTTATATTATAGCGTAATGTATAATAGTGTACAGTGCAACCTCTCCAAAGCAACACCCTTTGTGAATAGTTGAGAAGTTATTACCTAGAGAGGTTAAATTAATAGTTTAATCATGCAGTGGGAAAACTCATGCTTTTGTTGAAGGTAGGTTGTTGCTTAAGAGACGGCCGCTCTGGAGAGATTGTATTGTATATGGTTTGACACGACTTGCAGAGGGTCGGTTTGATGAAGTTGTTACAATATGAGGTCAAATTGAAACGAAGTAATGTATTTGCATTGATATTGCCATTTCAGACTTTTTTGAAACTATTAAAAAGTGACCGCTTTAAAAATATCATGATTCATGGAACATCGGAGTCAGAAACTTCAGTGGATGTGTTTAGAACAGCATCGGTAAGTATTGAGAAAAAATTCGAGTTATAGATAAATATGTTCAGTTTAATAATGGTGATTTGGTTTAAATTGTATAAAATCGAAAGTCATGCCTTTGCATAAAAAGAAGAATTGTTGTAGAAATTCTTAATATTAAATTATACAGACAAGACAAGGAAATACGAAACTCATTACTGATACATATTAACACGAAATTAACTTAGTGAAGAGGTGACATATACAAATATAGTATAGACAACATAACATGACTAACTGCTATCCGTCTTTATTTCAGATTCCTCCTAATGGAATTCGAACTTTCCATTTCCCAATCAGACCAACTGTTATTGGATTAGCCGATATTGAAATCAGAGCACAATCAAGTTTAATGTCTGATGCTATCCACAAACGACTGCTTGTCGAGGTAAATATTATGTTCCCATATTTAGCCGCGACCTTGTTGCAGTGGTTAGTGTGCAGGATTTGTAACCCTACGATCCGGGTTTGATTCCCGGTCACGACAGGTTATACCCTTCCATAAACATTTTACAACAATGTCAATTGTCCTCCACATGTGGAGAGGTTGCCAGTTCCTAGTGAAAGGATGAGTTAGTACTGGTTAGAATACCGTCCCAGAAAATTGTTGAAAAACCGTTTTACCCAAATGACCTAGATGATAACATTTCTATAATAAGTCTTTCAACTTATACAACAATTTTTTCCGAATAAAAAAAGAGAAGATAATTTTGCTAAATTTACGAATATTATGTGATCGCACATAAGTTATCATATTACTTTATTTGTGGAATAACATCTATATTTAATGATTATGAATGAATTGGTTCGAAACAAGAAAGCACTGTTTTCATGACTGACTGTTAAGTGTATTGTACAATAAAGCATTTGTATATTTACTTGTCAGGCTGAAGGTACTCCAAGAGAATATAGTATACCTCTACTGGCTGAACTGGATGGCAATACTATAACAGAATCTGGACAGGTCAAATATCCTCCTGAAAAAGTGCCTGGGTCTGAAGTAGTGAAAGTTAGTGTAATTGGTAAGCATGAACGGTGTCTTGACACCTTTAAACTTCATTTATCCTGTATACAACATTTAGTTTATTTGATAATCTAAAAACTTTAAGAGCAGAATAACAATAAATAAGGATCAGCTCAATCAGATCAATATTGGAGTTTCTCCCGAATCACACAAACTTTCTTTTTGACTAGTTTCATCACGTTCAAAACTTTTTGTTATTAATTCAAATCATAGTAAGTAAACTCGCCATTTTTATTATTACATATACAATGCTTAAAAAAAGGCATTTTTTAAAATTAGGTTTTCCATATTTTTTCAGGGGACATGATGGGGCCAAGTTTAAGAGGTCTCAATTCATTATTGAAACTTCCTAGTGGCTGCGGAGAGCAGAATATGCTTAAGTTTGCACCCAACATATTCGTATTAAAATATATGACGGCAACAAACACCATTAAGGATGACATATTAAAGAAAGCTAAAAACTACATGGAAACAGGTAAATTTCAATGAGTTCTATACTTCTTCCATTCCGGTTATTGTGAAGGGCTGGTATTCTCAACTTATCTAACGAAGATATAAAGTCCTCTTTAGCGACCACTGATCATTCATACTTATTCTCAGTCTGTTTTAAATAGTGGATTCTAGTGGTATCGATATAGTACTTGTATCTGGAATGGAATTAGATATGCCATATGATATTATTCACAAACTTTATGGCCTATCAAACAAAAATATAGATTTACATGATGACACATAAATCTATATAGAGTATTGTTACCCTCTTTTACCACATCATGGCAAATACATACATGTATAACCATGTCCACTCAGCGCCAAATTTGCATGGGTATCATTAATAAAGTCATTAAGTCATTAAATACTTGTTCACGCGGGTATATAACTTTAAATCGATCTGTGTAAATTAATGCAAAATATTACATTTGGTCAATATGACAACACAGAATACAATAACAACACGTAATAAAAAAATAATGCTTTCAGGGTACCAACGTGAGCTTACATATGCTCATTCTGATGGTTCTTTCAGTGCATTTGGCGAACGAGATTCGTCAGGTAGCACGTGGCTGACAGCGTTCGTCATCAAATCATTCGTACAAGCGAAACCGTACATATTTATTGACGACAAAGTAATTGACAAAGCTATAAAGTGGTTGATCACTAACCAACAACAGGATGGCACTTTCAAAGAACCTGGTCGTGTAATACACAAAGCAATGCAGGTAAGCGAAACACTTCTTCCTTTTGTAATAAACCTTAGTTTAGGAAAGGTTGATGTTAAACGAATCTCGTCATAATATGAACAGGCGACTGTGTTTTATATGTTTATACGTCAGATATTTGAAACATTAAGATACACATAAACGATCCATATCTATAAATTTGTTAGTGCTTTGATTTGATCTAAAATAACGTTTGTGTTCTTGCGAACTTGAAATCGTGGAAAGCAAAATGAAGAGGATTGATATGAATACAGACTTAGAAGTTTATATAGCAAGTAGATACTATGGATGCAATAAATAGTGCTATAATAATCATTATGTGAAATGAAAAAGATTAAGTGTTAATATTCTGGTTATTACCTAGGGAGGATCCACTGGAGGAACACTTTCATTGACAGCATTTGTATTG
Source organism: Lutraria lutraria (assembly GCA_964023205.1). Taxonomy (NCBI): domain Eukaryota; kingdom Metazoa; phylum Mollusca; class Bivalvia; order Venerida; family Mactridae; genus Lutraria; species Lutraria lutraria. Next base: position 30,775,413 of record OZ026836.1, read on the forward strand.
ATAACTCTACTGGAAGCGAAAGCGATACAAGAGGTAAGAATTTACCAAATTTAGGTTCAAAGAAGCACCAAAAACTATGAAAAATGATTCTCAATCTATGCTTTTCTTATCTACGAGTCGTATTGTCGACGGGAACATAGTGTTTTATAACTGTTCTATATTTAATTTCTGGCTGCTGAACATGATATATATAAACGTAATTAACATACTTTTCCTCCTAACTGGAACTATTTTGTACAGGACTGTCCAATACCCAGTACAAAGAGCTAATGAGATTTATCCTATTTTAGGCGGATTCAAGTATATTCAGTGCACAAACCTTGGCTAGATCATACCTTGAGAGCCAGGTGACCAAAATAACAGATGTATATGATTTGAGCATTACATTATATGCTCTTGAACTTGCAAGAAGTGTACATGCTGATTATTTATGGAATGAACTTGACAGTAGGGTCATCATTGAAGGTGAGCTTTTCAATATGCAATATTATAATAAACATGTATCTCACACTCCTGTACATGGCGTCTGCTTCAGCAAGAAATAATTTTCTAAAGCTGTCTACACTTACATAAATCATAATATTCTTCATCGTGCTTTTAGTGTCTAGTTATAAATGCAGATAAGCGTTGTATTTTGGCTTTCAAAGTCCATCGCTCGGATATTAAAATAAGTTTTCCCAAACCTTACAAGTATAGAAGTTGCTGCTGTTCGCAGCAAAAAGATAGCGTTGCCCAAAAAGGGAATCGAAGCCGAACGGAAGTAGTGAAATTCCGAAACAGATGAGGAAGTGTTTTCTTACGTAAGTCTATGCAAAAGAAAAAAGTATCTTCTGTGCGAGGACAATTTTAATCGCAAGGACATGATTTATAATATACTGCATTATTTGCATAGGACCGTTATGCGATGCTATGTACAGTATTAAATATATATGCAAGTTGGTCTTGTAGTTCCTGCCACGAAGATTTTTCGAAGATGTCATTTTTAAGCATGTTACATAGCTCCTGTGACTTGTTTATGCATCATGGTTGAACCAGCTATATGTATATATAACTTTTGTAGAGGTCCACACAAGGAACATTATATATATATTTGTGAAGTTGGGTCACAATTCGCATACTACTTGGGAGTTTTTTAATTGGAAATTGACACTAGTGTATGTCTCCGAAATGTAGCTTTGAAATCAATTTGGCATACATAATTATGTAATTGAATATGCCTTTGCCAAAGAGCAAAGACAGAAACGGAGTGTGAACTGAAGCAAAACCATAAAGTTATAATTTTCTCCTTGAGATTTTTCTGTATAAGAAGGCAAATTTATTGAATGTAATAGAAAGCTACATGACTTTGACCTTCTTAAATATTAGCAATGTTGTTTTATTCCATTACCGTATGAATAGCATGAAAGTTGAAAACGAGAACTAATCTGGACAAACTTTACTCTACAATGACCTTATAGGTCCCACAACATTTCCAGAAATAACCCGAGCGTAAAATCATGTGTGTTGACTTAATGTATAAGAAATCAAGGACATGCAAGTACAAATGTTGCTGCGGAGAGCACCGCGCAAAGCAATGCGTGTTAGCCTTTGAAATGAGTAAACACTGACCATTTCCTATTTGGGTGTTTGACCTTTTTTTTAAGACCAGTAAATATGTATACCTTTGAAATATGTTGAATAAAATGATTAACATATTTAGCAATAATTCAGTATGCGGGAATAATTGGAGTCAGTAAGTTATATGTGTCGTGATAATAACACGTAGTCGTATTTACAAGCGGTATCGTAAGAATAACACGTCATTTCATTTACAAACGGTGTCGTAAGAATAACACTTCGTTTTATTTAGTAAGAGGTGTCGTAAGAATAACACGTCGTTTTATTTACAAGCGGTGTCGTAAGAATAACACGTCGTTTTATTTGCAAACGGTATCGTTAGAATAACACTTCGTTTAATTTAGCAAGAGGTGTCGTAAGAATAACACGTTTTATTTACAAGCGGTGTCGTCGTAAGAATAACACGTCGTTTAATTTACAAGCGGTGTCGTGAGAATAGCACATCGTTTTATTTGCAAGCAGTGTCGTGAGAATAACATGTCGTTTTTGTCGAGCCCGCCTGCGGTGAGCTCGACTTAGTCGCCACAATGGCGGTTGCGTGTCTGTACGTTAGTTAGTTAGTTAGTTAGTGAGTTAGTGAGTGAGTGAGTGAGTGAGTGAGTTAGTGTGTCCGTCCGGATCCTTGTCCGGGCTGTATCTCCCTTATGCATTGACACTTTTTAAAATAACTTGGCATAATTGTTAAACACCATGGAACAGTGTGCAGTGCGCAAAATTCAGGTCTCTAGCTCAAAGGTCAAGGTCACACTTAGAGGTCAAACGTCAAAAATGAGCATTATAGACCTTGTCCGGGCTGTATCTCCCTTATTCATAGAAACTTTTTAAGATAACTTGGCATTATTGTTAAACACCATGAGGCGGTGTGCAGTGTGCAAAATCCAGGTCTCTAGCTCAAAGGTCAAGGTCACACTTAGAGGTCAAACATCAAAAATGAGCATTACAGACCTTGTCCGGGCTGTATCTCCCTTATGCATAGAAACTTTTTAAGATAACTTGGCTTAATTGTTAAACACCATGGGGCGGTGTGCAGTGCGCAAAATCCAGGTCTCTAGCTCAAAGGTCAAGGTCACACTTAGAGGTCAAACATAAAAAACAAGCATTATAGACCTTGTCCGGGCTGTATCTCCCTTATGCATAGAAACTTTTTAAGATAACTTGGCATAATTGTTAAACACCATGACACGGTGTGCAGTGCGCAAGATCCAGGTCTCTAGCTCAAAGGTCAAGGTCACACTTAGAGGTCAAACGTCAAAAATGAGCATTATACACCTTGTCCGGGCTGTATCTCCCTTATGCATTGAAACTTTTTAAGATAACTTGGCATAATTGTAAAACACCATGAGGCGGTGTGCAGTGTGTAAGAACAAGGTCTCTAGCTCAAAGGTCACACTTAGAGGTCAAAAATAAACAATAATCATTATACACCTTGTCAGGGCTGTGTCTCCCTTATGCATTGAATTATTTAAAAATGACTTGCCATAATACAATGCGACCATGTGTCTTGGGCAACACCCAGATTTTTATAGGTCAAAGGTCAAGATTACACATTCGGTCAAATATATTTTCCTTGTCTGGGCTGTAACTTCTGTTTGCATTCAAGGATTTTTAAATAAATTGGTATAAAAGTTTACTTCAATGAAATGATGTGTCATGAATATCACCCATACTTGTAGTTCAAAGGTCAAGATCCCAAGCTGGCTACACAGGGGCTCGACATGTTGCCCTTGGGCTTCTAGTATTTACAAACGGTGTTGTCGTAAGAATAGCACGTCGTTTTATTTACAAGCGGTATCGACGTAAGAAAAACACGTCGTTTTATTTACAAGCGGTATCGTCGTAAGAATAATACGTCGTTTTATTTACAAGCGGTATCGTCGTAAGAATAATACGTCGGTTATTTACAAGCGGTGTCGTGAGAATAACACGTCGTTTGATTTACAAACGGTGTCACTTTTGAATATGTATATTTTAGTATTTACAGTAATGTATTTTCATGGGCTGGTTGATGGAAAATTATACTTAGTGTCTTTTTATATGAGTAAGAAAATACTGAACAATTTAATTGATATATGCCTAAAATTCAAAACACGCTTTAATTTACGTCCATATTGTAATATTTGTGCCCCGGGGATTAACGCAAACTATAGAAACCTTATAAGGTATAACTGTTTCACACCTTCACACCATAACTAACATAACAAAAACGCTGTTTTTGTTGCATTTATTATTTTTATTATTATTTGTTGAATTATTACTTTAAACAATACGTATTCTATTATTCAAGCATTTGCAATCAAGAGAATGTCGATATTTACTTACCTGTGGACAAATCAGTCTGGTTTATTCTCTATATTCATTGTATTCATCAACAAAAATGTATTCAGTGTACAGATATACCTATTTTATACACATTGCAAGTTAAAAGAATTTAAAGGATATTCAAGACATTAAGATATTCTGCAATGTGGATGGAAGGATACCAACATTCATGCAGTCACTATCATACAACATTATAATTTGAAGTAATAATCAATGATATAGGGCTGTCCCGATATAGCTGCGTACCGGTACGTACCGGTACAGTGCTGAACGATATGCGTATCGTATCGGAAGGTCCCGTATCGGCCGTATCGCGGTTTTTATTTTATATAAAAAATACTCTTAGAATCACGGTTGAACAACTGAACTAGATTTGCGAATTTACTCTCATATCATCGTCGACAATGCTTACTCAACTAATTTCCGGGATTCCATACTCTACTTATAGACATTAGAAACGTGAGGTAAAGCTAGACAACAAATTTGATTCGAATATTCAGATTTGTCAAGTGGATATTGACTTATAAATTGTATTACGCCACCATGTAATGTTACATAAAAATATGGCAGTATTTTTGTTTGCCGATTAATGAAACAAAGAAGCACGTAGATGTCAACGCGATGTCAAGTATAGTGGTGGGACTAGCAACCTTAGAACACATAATTGTGTCTCGTCATCATAACATCCAAGTTGAAGGTTTCAGAAGTTCATTATTAATTTAGTATTTTTAATCAATTTGACAATCATAACCCTGATTCTTTAAACAATTTTATATGGCTAGGTTCTATTTTTGATATAAGGCCAATCATGGGACAGAGATTAAAACTTGCTTCTGTTATAATAACATTTCTCATAATTATTTAATTTCCATAATATCAACTAACATATGTGTATCAAATTGATGACCTTAAGTACAAGACAATTTTAGTTTTACACCTTTTTAACAGTTAATTAGGACTTTCTAGCACCAAACAAGTGTGCAGTGCTCTCAAAAACACTAATATTGCAAGGTTTTTCATTACTTTGAAATATTTTTATATCGTATCGTTGATATCGCATATCGCTAGTACCGTATCGCAATACGTATCGTATCGCCTGAGATCTGTATCGGGACAGCCCTACAATGATATAATATCTTCAATGGTGAGTGAGATTTCTTAAACATAAAAAAGGAAAGTGCAAAAAAATTCAATAAAGACTTAACATAATGACTTCAACACACACAATGATATATATCAACACAACTATAAGCAATGTCAAAGCATTGCTAATCTTATAAAACAGAGCATGTAGATGATAACATCTACGCTGACATGAAACTTATAAAGATAGTTATGTGGATCAATTATTTTACAACAGTCAAAGGCAACATAATGAAATCTGTATTGTAAGATAATTCACAAACAAACACTACACAATATGCATGAACAAATTAAACATGTATTATCAATGAAAGTCATTTATAAAATAGCATTCATATTTCTGAGTTCAAAGTAACGTCTGTATGTTCATATTTCTGAGCTTATACTCACGACTGTGCGTTTATATTTCTGCAATCTGATTAAAATCATATCCTCAAACCCGCTACGCTATGAGGATCTGAAGACGACCTATAGAAGGTCACCTCAGGTGACCTTTCCCACTAGCCAATCAGCGCCTTACTTTCATAATTCTGAAAGTGATCTGATTCTATTTTTAACCGCAGTTAAAACAATATTTGACTTGTAGTTATCACGAACACCTATTCTTACGCAACTAAATGTAATGATAGCGCCCATGTGACATGCGTGTTTATTAAATTGTCTGTACTACTATGGCCGAATCGATCAGGATTACTAAAAAAATCTCAAAAAGTGGTTGCAGACAAATATGTTATACGTAATTTAACGTTAACTAACGTTTAAATAACATCGTCAGGTAGAAAGTTCATTCGGCCAAAGTACCGATGAAACGAGTTATACGATTGGCTGAATTATAAATAGATATAAATAGTGATCATGGAAATTCCGACTTTTGAAAATAGAAACTGGTATAGGCCGTCATCAGATCTTGCCGTAAGGAAGATCGAATACTTTAGTCAGATTGATATTTCTGTGAGTTCATATTTCTTAGTTAATACTTACGTCTTTGTGTTCATTGTTTTTAGTTTTAATATAATTTTCACATTTCTGAGTTAAATCTTTATCTTCATATTTCTGTGTCAATACTTACGTCTTTACCTTCATATTTCTGAGTCGCTCAGATGGGGCAAAGTGACGATGAATGTAACAAAATAAAATAATGGTTAGTTTTATTTGAGGATAAAAATTGCCAAGACTGTATGATTTAATAATATTTGATGACAAAGAGAAAAAGTGACCAGGAGGGGAAAAACTGGCCAACAATGTATGGTTTATTTACATATGAAGACATTTTTTAGGGGAAAACGTGGCCAAGGGGGTAACAATAACAGGCAAACAACATTCGAACTGATTAATTTTACAAAATCATATCTCATATACAATTTACCAAAAAAAAATATTTTTCCATAATATATTAATCAAGTATATCAACTGTTATTGTGCAGAAATGAACTGACACTGCACTATCATGATATATCACACAGACACTTTGGGCATACATAAACATAACAGAACAGAACATATACTTTATTAAGACTTAAGCATTACAGCCCATCGTCAAATAAACATACAGTCACACTTACATGCGTGAACTATAAGCAACATTTTACAAACATTGAAAATAACATAAAATGTAACAGAACAGAACAAAATCATCAATTTACCGATACAGTACAGTTATTATCTAGTTTAATTTGTAAATGTGAGAATTTTGTTAATTAAGTAAAAATAATTGTCAGAATTCAAAAGTACATATAGCCTACGTACATACAGCTGTTAATATTAAGTTTACATTTATTCGTTTCATTTAGTACTTTTGTAAATTTAAACATACTGTGTCGCATTGTATTATTCTTGGAATGTAAGTACATTAATAGTTACAAGAATATCACTGCATAGCTAAGCTTTGTGACAAACATTCCTGTGATTTTTCACTGAAATTTCTTCAGCAGTTTTAAAAATGAAGGCTGTGTGTTGCCTTTATGTATAAAAAATTAAAGGGTCACAACTTCGTTAAAAATCAGTAAAACCTTTGATATCTGTGCAACTTCTTTTAGTAAAGATCATTCCTGTAAATTTCCATACGAATCCCATCAGTAGTATAGCCGAACTTTACTGAAAATAACTTTGTCCATCTATTTATCGTTCCCTTTGTTTACATTGAAAACTGTACACATCAGCGATTTTAAAAGGCCTGCATATTATAGCATCGAAACATATCAAGGGATATAGGAAAGTTTAAATAACATTGATGGAGACACATACCTAGAAAATAATCAATTTTACTCCATAACGCGTAGATAAGCTGATTAATTTGGTCGATGATATAACAGAGCGAACAAGGACATGTACGAAAGAAATATGTTTTAGAATGAAATTAAGACCGAAGTGCAGCTATTAAGGATTTCGGTCTGTCGTATCGCGTTGTCGTGCGTCGCGTTTGTGGGGCGGCGGACGACATTTGACATGGGACTAACAGGATTCCGTAGTAACTGCTTTCATTACTTTTATTCCTTTCTAGAAACTGTAAGACATTAATTTAAATTTTAGCAAATTTCACCGTCCCATTATATTGTTTTTATATATTTGAAGTGTCACACCCCCTCTTATCATTTTTGCCCAAATTTGAAAAAAAAACACAGGGTTTTATTTAGAAAAAATTGCACATGAAATAAGTTTTTGTAGAATTGTTTTTTGTGTTGGTTTACATTTTGAACCCATCTATTTAACAAAATGACCTTTATAATGCTTTTAGCATTTTTTTTCATCTAAAATAAACGACTGTGCATAAAACCCGTTTTCACAGAAGCAAAAATTGCACAGTTGTTCAAACAACTATAACCAGTGCCCCTGTGGGGGCATTCTATAAGACTTATAAAAAATATCTTCGAAGATATATAAACAAGGTTTGAAAATATAAAACACTTTCACCAGATAGTTTTTCGGCTGAGGCGCAACGCAATAACGTTACCCCGTCACACCGGACTCGCGTCCTTACTGCGTTTACTGCGTCCTAAACTGTCATATTGAGGAGGACGCCGATGGTCGCATTGAGAACGCCAATGTTTTTTATTTTAATTTCTAAAATAAATTTCGGTCACCGTCAAACCAGGGTCATATACTGTGCGATTTGTGCATGTATACGCCATCCCTATCACGACCATATCGCGTCCTTGGAGTTTCTGTTGAGTCTGTACTGCGTCCTATGGCGTCCTTGGAGTTCCAACTGCGTTGTTAAGGCGACCATGGCGACCTCAGGGCGACCACAAAGCGTATTCAGAACGCCGAACCTCCGTCTACTTTGAGCATGTCCTAAATTAACGTCGTCGCTCTGCATTCTTGGGTTCCAGTGGCGTTCTCTGTGACCACATAGTGCCCAAGGCGTCCTGAGTCGCTATAGGAACGCAGTAACGACGCGAGTACGGTGTAAGGTGTTATTACAGACGAGTCATGTAAGCTACGTGTATCATAAACATTGTCTTTGATCTACTCATTGCCCGTTGAACCATCGATGTATGGTAATTAGTTATTAATTAATGTTATCGGAACACGATTATAATAGATTTTTGAAATTCTTACTTTTCAGGAGGCAAGAAGCATTGGGAAAAGGTTGTCAAAGTTAAGAATAATGCTAAACCATGGGCAAATAAGAACGACATTGCTATTAATATAGAACTAACCTCATATGCTCTCCTGGCATACGCTAATCAGATGAATCTCGCTGAAGGAGTTAAAGTAATGAAGTGGATTGCTGAACAAAGAAATCCACATGGTGGTTTTTCGTCCACTCAGGTAAAATTCAAGATTCAGTATTCTTTCTTCGTAACGTAAATATATACGTATTTCTGGTCACATGATCAAATGTATTTTATACAAGAAAGATCAAATCATTTGTAAGTTACACAAACCATATACAAGCTGCATGTGCTTATCAAACTAGAAATTGATGAACATGAAATATCACTACAAATTCAAGATACATTAATATGAAGAATTAAGTATACATTTGTATTTATGTTCTTGTCGATATGTATAAAGTAACTATTTTCGGTACACATTGATTTGAGCTGACATGGTAACATATATGATAAAGTGTAAAGATGCCAATCGCATCAAATTAATTGATAAGCATATGGTGAAGTTACTATTCGAGTCCACATAAATTCGCTATATCATCCGGTTCTGCTGTGCTATGTTTAACTACACCTGGGAGTTGAATTATCATATATTGTGACAATCTGCAGAACATTTTATTGAATTGATGTACATTTTAGGATACGGTGTTAGCGCTTCAAGCACTGGCAGAAATGTCTGCTCTTGTGTACTCTCCACGACATGATGTTAACGTCAAATTATCTGGAAATGGTTTTTATGATACTGTCCACATAAACAATTTGAATGCACAGGTGCTACAAATGCGCGAGGTAAATATGAAAACAATAGGTCGACAATCTTAACTAGCGTCGGACTTCTAACCTGGAGGTTGCGGGTTCGAATCCCGTCAGTGGCGACATTTGACCGGAACCTTCACAATACCTAGTTTTGGCGCGAGTACTGGTCACAAGCCAGGAAGCAGTAATAGATAGTAGTTGGTTTAAGTTGTAAGAACTTGCTCTAAAAGCCAAATAAAATAAATAAGTTTAAACTAACAAAATGGAGACCTGCCTATTTTGTCCGAAACACCTTTCTTTAGAAAAATGCCGAGGAGTTCCGATTGTATTGGTGAACGCGAAGCAGTTTGTCTACGCACACTCGTATGGCTGATACTTTTTCTTCTGAATCGTTCCAAACACGTTTTACGTCGTCATAATCACCAATAAATAAAAAATTAAGAAGAAAAATATTATAAAAAAAGACAAATGGCCTAAAGACAATGTTTACAAAAGACGACTTTTTCACTCAAACGCAGTGAATTATAGTGACGAATATATAAATATTTGCCAATTAGTAAGATGAATAAAAAATATATTGTAAATTAAATGAAGAAAAACTGATCTCTTTCGATTGGAATGCATGAAAGCATAAACATTTCTTGAACTGTTCTTGAATAGTTCATGAATAATTCATGAATTATGCAAGTTACTAACGTAGTAGTATTTGACAGGGCTTGTTCAGTATTAGATCAGGTCAGAGACAATAGATGTCTCTGATCAGGTGTAGCCCTAACTGTTACCTTACTGAGTAGACCATACTGAAATATATTTTTTATACTAAACATAATTATATTATTCACACGAATAAAGTGGTAACAATAATACTACATGTACTGATAATTATTATTTACAGTTGCCTCCAGATGTAGGTACTCTTACAGCCACTATGACTGGAAGTGGTATAGCTCTTGTCCAGGTATGTACTACAATGTGTTTACTTTATATAGTATACCAGATTTATATCCTACTGTTCGTACGTTCAAAGGCGCTTAACATATGTTGCAGCCACTAATCTGACCAGAAGGACAGAATGAGAGAAAGCCCCCAGAAGGGAGAGAATGATATTAGATACAGGCATGCCCGGCGCGGGATGCGCCTATATAGCTCTTATTTCGAATAGACAGCCTGATTCTTATAATGTGCCCAGTGTATAGCACCGATACAACTTCATCTGTTCAAACACCGTGGTAGAATTTCTTACTTGGTGCAAGGATAGCGTTAGTGAACATAACGCAAGGTTAATGTAACTAGCTATCAATTTATAAACAGTAAAGATACTTTTATATTTTTTTATATAATTTACTGAGCAAGTGTTTAGAGCGACAATGAGGTCACCGTGTAATCAACTTTATTTAAGTAAAATGTACAATATATAAACAAATGGAATTAAAAAGAAAGTATCTCTCTGTTCAACTCAGATGACAAACTTTTCGTTTTTATTTTATGTGAAAAGTATTTCTTGTTATGCGAATGTGGTGTTCTACTACCTCATAAATTGTCTACATACATACACAATGTACTCACAATGTTTTTAGATTGACGTTATGTATAATATTGATGACGACACTGAGAGAAAAAGTTTTGATCTTAATATTTCCATTCTTCGAGAGACAGTACATAATTTCGAAGTGAAGACATGTGCACGGTAAGTAGATCTACTCTATAATTACCAACTTTTACTGGTATAGAATATCTGTACAAAGGCCATCCTTTGGAAATAACATACATGGTCTTTAATGACATATGGTCTTTATTCGGAGGTCAGTTTGTTCTAAATAATCAATGACAGTTTTAAAAAGATTGACCTTTACTCACAGGGTGAACTTTATTCAGAGGTGGCTGCTTACACAAGTCTGACTGTATATGATGTATGTACCACTTCTAATAATATTGAGCAGACACGTTTATAAATGAAACTGTTTGACGGTCGATATAAGTTAGCACAATGTCAATAACGACTTGTTTGTATAACTTACATGAAAACGCAGGTGGTTAATTATTTACTTCAAATCCTTTAATATATGAACGAATCAAATTAATCTAGATAACTGCTTTAAATCTCATTTCATTATCGGTAAAACTGTGCACCTGTTTGCTGCTGTCTGTATGAAATACAATGTAAAACATATTTAATCATGTATTTGACATTATAAACATACATGAATTGATCAGTACTCATCTGAACGCGATTTCCCCATCTAGAATTACTTGTAGTGATTTGACATCACATGGTTTTGCGGTTATCTTCTTTATTAATTGTATTCATAATATCCACATCTTATCGATGCCATTCTTCTTTTTCGTACAACCTCGTACGACTGTATTATTTGCTCCATTTCATCCTTTTATTGCAAATGATACAAGATACATATATTTTTGTCGGTATACACAAATAATAAGTAAACAGCTATTTAACGATTGACATTCTTTTCAACTCGTAACGATCTCCCAAGAGTTCTCCCCTTATACATTTGATGGAGTTTATGTCAAGATAGATGGTTCTAAACTGTTGAATGTTGGCAGTGACTGAAAGAATGTGAGCTGCTCTTGACTCATGCTGGTTACCAACTCAGGGATTTCTTGGTCTAAATTAAGGTTTCTGGGAATGATACCGAACATGTACATAATGGACGTTTTCTTCCTCATAATACCTCTTAACCAAGACCATCATATCTCTTTTGGTCATTCGGCTACTTTTACTGCTTTAACTGTGACTGAAGAAAGGAAGATGGAATGTTTATATGCACCTCAGATTAAGCTTGAATGAATCGCTCATCAATACAAAAATGGCATTTGGATCATCACATTCGGTCTTTGTGTAACTTTCAGTTGGCTCGAAGCAGGATCTAGTTCGATGGCAGTCATGGAAATAGGAAATCCATCAGGTTTTGTTTCCGATGTATCTGGTCTTCTTACGGAACCCAGACACAAAAGAATGGAAATAGATGAACGAAAATTAATCCTCTATTTTGATGAGGTTTGTCAGATATACTTTTGTCTTTCCCTGAAACTTATCATTGTAGATTTATAGAAAAACATCTTGAAAATCAAACTACAGTTTGATGACTTTCGTTTTTTTACTTTAATTGATTCAATGATAAACTTCACACATATTTTTTTCTATGAATGGAAATGCAGATATTTTTATTAATACTTGATACATTATCATGAGATTAATAAGTCGTATCGTGATTGTTAACAATGGAAAAATCTGATTATTTCCTCATGGAATTATAACCAGTTTCAAATGAATTAATAATGTATTAAAAATATCTTTTGAACATGCGTGCTATTAATACTGACTAAAATATGACATTTTATTCATGTATATAGATTGGTCGCACAGAAACTTGCGCCACTGTAACGATGCAAAGAATTGGTATGGTCGCTGCTGCCCAACCTGTTGCTTGTAAAATTTACGATTATTACGAGCCGAGTAAGTATATCTCTCCAAATTTTGTTTGTTTATATCGAGTTTAAAGCCTCAACAGTCAAAGTTATATGAGGCGGACAGTTCACCTAAGCATCGCTCCTTGGAAGAACCGGTACTAGACGCCCATCCTCCGTAAGCAACTGCATACTTTCTCACATAAATAGACATGGTCGGTAGCGGGGCTCAAATCCACGATCCTCTATCAGTGAGAGGTTACAGTGATTTGAAGTCAGCGACATTAACCACTCGACCACGGGGCGATTTTTATCCAAAACTACACATCAGTTTACGAGACCTGCAGTCTGATGAGCAGTCATGCATTAAGCTCGCTACAGAGGGGCATGTTCAATATTTGCTGGGTGGCTTAGAATACAATTCTTTTTCTTTCTACTGTAAAATGATGTCAGCCTATGTTATTTTGTAAAAACATCGAACAGGTATGGTGTGCATTTTGGTCTCCTGTGGAAAAGAATGGATATTTCATGTCGAAATGTTTCAGTTTTATTTTGTATTTACCAACTATATAACAATATTGTATCAATGGGGCTCTGTGAGTTTAAAAAAATGTTCAAGCTGCGATCCCAACTTTGTGTTGTTGTTGTTTATTTATGTATATATTGTCACGATTGCTAATGAACCAAGTTATGAACAGATTAGCCTTAGCTATATTAATGTAATGGCATTGATCATGCAAATTAGATTTAATGTTAGTAAATATCGACATTCTTTCATTTCAGTTGGTAAACAAAGAACCAAGTTTTATAATCCAAAGGCAGTAAAAGATTCAGGAGTCTGTGAAGTGTGTCCCCAATGCGATGTTTGCTAAAAGTCATAGATATATTCATAGATATTGTCTTAATTCGTACAAAAATCTACAATTTAAGCTCTAATTTTTATGTCTAACATAATATGTTATATAGTGCCGTCGTAAGAAGTTAACATTTTGTATAACACACCACTGACTATGAGACGAACATAGAAAGAAATCCTTTGTGTGTCTTTTGAGTGTATTTTGCTTGTAAAACATTAAACTCATCACAATATATTCACTGTATTCGTTGTTTTACTTAAGTGAAAAAACAGTTATTCTATTACTTCATATTTTAGGCTACGTAATCAATAATCTAGTGTTTGATTTACTTGACAAGTACAAGTGTAACTAGAACGAAAGGTAACACTCATAATTATATTGGTTGTAAAAATGGCGGGAAATGATCATTGACGATGGATCGTTATTAGTGCAATTGCTAAGAGTTTAGGCATCCGCGTGACATTCTGCGCATGCGTAGTAACGACGCACTAGGTAGTCTAAACTAACAGCTAGAACAACGTTCTTAGACGTACTCGTTGTATTTTTGCAGTATTTAGATGAATTATCAAATGACAGCGATTTTGACGATGTGCATGTGTTAATATAGTGGCAGTCTTGAGCAAAAGAAATTGTGCCAAACCTAAATTAGCGATTTTGCTGAACGTAATTAGAATCAATGTATAAATCTGTATATATATGCTCATTCTAATACAAACCAACACAATTATAAGCGCCATAATAAACTTTTATTTAGATAAAGATATAATGCACCAATGAAAAACACTAATCAAACATTAAATATAAGTTCATTGTTGAGTTACATCAAAACCCCCGTTTACTGTGTTCGTCATCGATTTCACTTTCATTTGCTGCCGCCATCTTATTCTCGCTCACTCCCCATAAAATGGACAGTAGGCCCTCGAACAGATTCGCCACACTCATATTACGTTTTCGGTGTTAGTTTTGCTCTAGACTAAGTGTTACGACTCGACACTCAATTCTGCGAAACAAATACGCTCTATGACATCATTCTTGACATTTTAACAAAACATAATTCGACATTTTGTGCAGGCAAGAAAAAATAGTCACTAAATCAATTTTGTATTAATGATGATTATTATAATAATCTGTAAATAAACGTTTTTTCATTGATTTAAAGCCTGATTCGTCTTGACATCGCCTCGGTCAATACGACATTTTGCCGGTGAACATCACATGTAAAATATACAATGAACATGTCATAAAGTTACACACGTGTATACTGGAAGCACAAACTAGATTTGGGATAATAGGACAACACTTATTTTGGAATGGATTTATTTGGACATAGCATTTTTAAAATATCTATACAAGTACAGTGCAACCTCTCCAAAGCAAAACAGGAGAAGCAGAATTATGTTTTTGATAAGAGGTTGTTGCTCTAGAGAGGTTAAATTGATGATTAAATATTATCGTGGGAAAATCATGATGTTGTTGAAATGAGGTTGTTGCTCAATAGAGGGCCGCTCTGATAAGGTTGTACTGTATAATGTTACCGAAATAAGATCCATATATACAAACTTAAAATAATGATATATTGTGAAAAAAGTTAAACGGAATATTACTAGATGTTCTACTTTTTACCCAACACGTTATTGTTGCTAAAATACACTGATACTGTTCTTGGTTCTGTTTGCTGTGAAATCATCGTAACAACTACACATACGGTGAAAATGTCATTTTATTAATTAAAATGTCGGTTTCATCTATTCTCTGATTTATGCTATGCATAACAAACATAACATAAACAGCAAAGGCAAATTTTGCCTAATTTTGTCCCTTACTACGCCCTTTTGCCAGGAATAGGATCACACATTTTATAAGAGATACAGACATAAACTTAGAAACTATAAATATGTTTAAGGTGGATGAAAACTTCAAATGTTAGTGCTAGTATACTAAATTACTATATCCATGAGTAAATAATTGGCACATCCATTGATAAAGCGGATAAAAAAATCAACGTTGGCATAAATAAATTATGCTAACGGTAATATTTTTACGCTCAAGCTTCGGATACCTTTCCGAGTAGTGTACTACCATGTTGTTTGGTAACGTGTTCTCCGGTTACCGGTAAACTTCAACTTACAATTGGTATACTTCAACATTCTGATAATATCTTGTCTTTTTTGTTCAAATAATTTATATAATTATATTGCTAGAATGCTGTCAGATATAAAGTTTCCTACTTCAGTTGGACCAAATTTCTTGCACGCTCTGTTTTTATATCTCTCCAGACTATTTCTCTCAATTTATAGTATTCAACAGATAAATTAATATCTCCGACATTTGGATACCAGGCTCGTGTATCAGTATTTGAGACATATCATGTAAGTGCCTATGTATACGGAAAACGTTAGCTTACAGCGGAATAAGTTATGTTGCTAAAACTAGTTAAAATGTACCCTTTGCATGTTTTAAAGTCAAATTCTAATACACTATTGAAGCTTCCATAGACATGGTTTTACGTGTAGACACAATTTCCGTCTTATTTTTCTAAGAAGTAGTTCTTTTATCGGTGATCATGATAAAGAACAACTTATCTCCGCAGCTAACCTCAATTAGTACATGTTACTTACTTACGTGTCGCATGATCGTTAGTAGGATATGTAATTAAGACAATGACTGTTGCCATTAGTAGAAACCTGTTCTTTACATAAATTGACTTTTAACATATCTTTAACATCAGATAGTTAGTACATTCGTATTTGCCTTTACACGAAATGTCAACTATAGTTATTATCTGTTTCTTCTACAATGCTTCTTACTGCCAGATAACTAGATGACATTTCGTATAATGGCAAATATGTACCGCAGTAGAAGCTCATTGGTTATGATAATTTTGTATACGTATTCCACAGTCTTAAGCTAAAGCTACGTGACAAATGTGCTGTGAATATAATACTCTGATTTTAAACATTTTAATATCGTGTCATGACTAAGGGTTACAAGTTGTTATTAATAAATGTTTTATCACGAACAATTCTTACGGACGATATTATTTTCAGTCGCATGTGGCAAATTACATTCTGAATTGCTAGTAATTTTAACTTATGTGATAACAGCAGTTTTTTTGAAACTGTAGTGTATGTGGATGTAGTGCTGTGATGAACTGTGATGATGAAATTGTAGAAGAAATCAATTTCACCGGCAATCATAGGATATAATATTCAGTCGCAGAATTGTCCACAGGAATAAATGAAGTGAATTTTAAAAGAAGTGGTATATGCATGTATCGACTTGAAATTTAAACAAATTATTCCGAGACTAAAAAAGATAATTCTAATAAACTAGAAACAGATCACATGCTAATAACATAAACGATAACTTACAGTAGATTATGGAAGAATTTCAATATTCACATTTTCGTTCAGAATGGCAGCTTCGGGCTGGTGTCATGGTGTGGCAGATTGTTTCACCGTTGTTGATAATTTTTGGCACAACTGGGAACGTGATTTCAATACGCGTGTTATCACAGAGGACATTTAATCGTTGGTCTTCTAGCCTATACCTCATTGCTCTTGCTGTAGCCGACATGTGTGTTTTATACGTTGGTCTTCTGAGGCAATGGGTCAAGTATACTTTTGATGTAGATGTACGATCCTTACACCCAGTCTTGTGCAGGATACACTGGTGGCTTATGTATTCATGCGCTGATATTCCAATTTGGATATTGACCGCAATCACCGTAGAACGACTAGTTTCAACACTTTGTCCGTATAAGAGTAAAAGTATCTGCACGAAAAACAAAGCCAAGATAGTGTTGGTTGTTGTTGTATTTGGAGCTCTTTTGATAAATTGCCACTTACTGTATGGTTTTGGTAGTATAGAAATTCTAAACGGAAACATGACCAAGTACATACCATGTGCACCGCGTACACAATCGTACGAACAATTTTTCGCTAAAATTTGGACCTGGATTGACTTGTGTAAATTTTCTCTTGTCCCTTTTCTGATTCTGAGCAGTGGAAATATTTGCATTATTTTGAAACTCGTTTCAAGTCGCAGAAAAGTTATGACACGGGTGCAGCCAGGACCATCACAGTCCACAGGACCATCACAGTCTACGGTGCCATCGACAACATCCGGACAAACTTCAAACATGACAATATTGCTAATTAGTCTGAACTTCGTGTTCATAATATGTACGTCGCCCGTTTGCATCTACTTCATAGGCGAGTCTTACTGGATTCCGAAGGACGTACCAAGAAATATTCAGCTCCAAGACCCCTGGTGGGCTTTTGTTAATATGCTGATGTACGCAAACCATTCAGCTAACTTCATTATGTATTGTCTGACGGGTTCAAGATTTCGGGAATCGGTAAAGAAAATGTTTAGGTGTAATTCTGGTGCAAACGGAACATTCTCCATAACAACGGCGAACACTACAGCTAGATCAGCGCAAATTTAGATTAAACTACATGCGCATTTACTGTTCACGAAAAACAGAAAGAATCTTTCTGTAAACAAGTATATGCATTTAAGAATCGGATATTGTTCGTGTATGAAACATGATTTTCATGTTAGCCGTCAAATACTTGCTATACTTGTTTATATTGAATAGAAGTTTGATAATTTATAGTTATTGTGACTGTACGGATCTGAATGCACTATAAATGAACATTATTCATGTTACACGCGTAAGAACATATTTTTATTGAGAAGTCTTTTATTGTCTTAGCAGGCTGAAATCAATACGAAAAAAAACTTCTAAGTTTTCTTCCATAGAATAGTAATTGAATCTTTACCTTAAATCTGAATTCAATAACCTGAATAGATTTCGGTCACTCGGTGAGACATCATTATACAAGAAAGTCTCTTATCAAAGTCATCAAACCATTGTTTAGTTATTGTTTACATTGTGTATGTTACGATGCTTTATCTGTAGGCATGAATCAAACTATATTATCGTATTTTTCTCATAATCTGTCATTCAGACACGGATGTCGTTATGTACTTGTCAAAGATTATTCAGAAATAGAAAATATATTAATTTATTTCAAGTTATTACGGATGTCGGAAAATACATGTTGGTTCTGTTTCCTAAAAAATATTTGTTTTCGAGCGAAAATAAGACATTTTTTTATATTTGTTTATTTCTTTCAGTGTGATATTATTTTCTGTGGTTAATATAGAACTTGCTATCTTCAAAAGTTCATAAATTAATTCAGTATTGTCGTGTATTTTGTTTATCAAGAACACATTTTACAAGATTATGGCATTCGTATGTTTTTCAAAATTCTTTAAAGTTCTTCAAATGAGCGTATTACAATTTTAGTACATTCAGTCTAACTAGAAAATCACATGCCAACAGTAACAGTGATATATCAACGTGCTTTCTTTATTATTGTACAGTTATTGACTAGTGAGCCATTAAATATGATGTGATATTCAAACTCTGGTTTTGTCAATTTGTAATTCATTTCAAAATTTGGAAAAATTAAAGTCTGGCTCATGTAGCCTTGTTTTCGTTAAAATATTATGGGGTTTTCCAAAAATGCTATATTCAGTCGAACTTGATCGAGTGATACTGTTTTGCGGCATCAAACAAAGAAATTTCATTTGTGAAAATGGCATATCTTTCGTTTGTGAAGCTGGCATTTTGGAATTGTGAAATATCTGTCTTCAAATTGTAATAGTAGCCTAGCTAATATCGATCACTGTTATATACAGAAAAAAGCCCTTAAAAAAGTCTTAATGTTGAACACCAACAACAACAAAAAAGAATAATAGAAAGAAAATAAAAGCTAGGGAACATGTACGTTCATTACACTGCAAATAGTTTGTATGGACCCACATGTAAACATTATAATTCTAAAGAACGAGCAGAAGGGCGATTCAACAGGTAGTGTATCCAAATAAGATACACTAATTACATACATAAAGTGCATCGTCACGTACGATTGAAGTTTTGCAATTATAACAAATGTTTGAATATGATTATTACTCTGTCCTCAATATAAGATGCATATTTTCATGCGGCCATCGCCCCTCCCGTAGTTTTCTGTACAGTCTTGTCTGTCAGCAATGTTATACACATGTACTAGACACGCATCTTAGTACAAAAACCTGCTTACAAACTTGCAAACATACTACCCCCCCCCCCCCCCCCAAATAAGCTGACTGATTTTTTTCATAAACGTGTATAAGCGAATATTTCGATAACTATCGGTACTTCCTGTTTCGCTTAGAAGTTGCGAATTTGCATGAGACAACGAAAATCTCGTATCATATACTACGGCGCCTCGAATCATAGATAGACACAGGAATAATTTATAGTTACTCTTAAAGTTCATTTATAGAACTGCCGGTGTAACGTTTACAAGCTCCCACCGTTTCAAGTTACCCCCGGTAACTTTAAAACGTTTTCAGAGTACCCCCGGGAATTTGAAAACGTTTTTAAGTTACCGGGAGGGGTACAATTAAAACCTCCATTTTCAAATGCCCTACCCGGTAATCTGAAAACTTTTTCAGGTCACCCCGGGGGCGCTTTGAAAATGTTTTCAGATTACCCCGGGGGGCGCTTTGAAAACGTTTTCAGAATACCCCCGGGTAACAATTCGAAAATTCATAATAAGAGAGAGCTTGCACACGAATAAGGAGATTACAATTTCAAACACATAAATGCACACATGTACTATGTACAGTTATATGAGACTATACACGCGGTCCTTGTATGATGAAATCATACGACGAAATCAAATGACGTCATATACTGACAAGTCCATTCCTTCATTATGGAATCCTATGAGCGTTATTGCTCAAAAACCAATGCAATCTTGAATCATTTTGACAAAAAATATATAAAAACAATATTTTTTATTACTATTGTTGGTTTTCTGAACATAAGTAAGTGTGGAATTGCGTAGATCATGTCTTGCATTTTTGTTAATTAATTGAATGAAGGCGCGTACTCTCCATAACCCTAATAGGATTCCATAGCTTCATATAATTATTGGGTATATTCAGTTTAGAAATACAGGAATTACATGTCAATAAACCATGTTGATTGTGTTATAACCTGAAATATAAACGTTTTCGCCATGAAGAATCAACATAGGGAGGGGGGGGGGGGGGGGTTATTAAAACGGAGGAGGGAGTTTGAAAACGTTTTAATGTTACCGGAGCCGGTACTTTGAAAACGATTTTAAGTTACCGGGGGGGGGGGGGGGGGGTAACCTGAAAAGGGAGGGAGCTTGGAAACGTTACACCGGTTTATTTGCTTGAATAACGAACCTTTTGCTTGAGCGTTGGTGCTTTTAAAGATGTCCCGATGTGTACCTTTAATTTTAGGTCACGTGCAAGGCGGTAGATTTGCAGGCAACCGATTAATAACTATGCAAATGTATGTGCAAATAATAAAATAACTTAGTCATTTTGTTCGTTTAATTGTTTATCAAAATTTGTATTTAGTCTTACGTGAATGTTATACATGTAGTATTGGCGAGCTAACATGACTGAAACCGACAATATGCGGTAAAGGACAATCATCAACAGTCAACTGATATTGAATGTGCTTCACTCATAGTCTGATATAACTCTTCTCAGATTCACCCACTTCCATGTCGCCCAGCAGCCTTTTCCACAACAAGAACCTAACATTCCTTTCCATGCCTTGCGCATTGCCGTTCTAACTAGCAGCGCGTTTCTGATTGGCTGTGCAGATCGTTTTCGTCTTCTTATTGGACAAATACATGTATTTACGTTAGATGGAATCAGCTGGTCACTTCCAAGCTCTTCAGTTCCTTCATTTTTCTTGGCTTGTACCTTCCTGCGTCGTTTTGGGTTAGTTCGTCTGCTGTGTAATTGTTTCAGTATATCATTTAATTCTGCATATTTCTGTCGAATTTCCTCTTCAATGCAGCTACGTTCGTATTGCAAATCCGAATCGAGTTTCGTTACGTCTGATACACCAGACGACATAGTTACAGAACTTTGACTTAGCCCCCGTTCTGACTCGTTTTGACAGGAAACCATACTGACGTCGCATGTAAAACATTCATCAACATTTTGTAGCTGAAGGTCTTTCGTAAGCCAAGAAAAGTCAAGTGATAAATCTTCATTTTGTTTTTCATCACGATGTTTGCTGGCTCCGATATCCGTCGGGTAATTATGCAATTTATTAACGTCGTTGCCATGAAGTATTTCTGTGTGCTGTGCCCTCTCGTTCAAAAGACACGATTTCTTGACATGCTTCTGTGTCTTGTACTTTCTAATCCTTCGTTTACTAAAAGAATCACGATTTGATGACGATACGATGGCGTCTGTTGTAGAAGAGCTCCATCTGGGTGGTGTTTTAATTCTGATATCCGTAAAGTCTTCCCTATTTGACGAAGTAAGACACAATGAGCTCATCCTAACTATATCTGAAGGTAGATACGCAAGAGTCGAATGACCATTTTGACCTTATACGAGAGGGGAGACTAAGTAAAGACTACCGTCACGTTCCGGAGCGTAGACATTAGCATTGGCTTGGTTTGAAAGCACATTATGTTATTATGATTAAAGTTTATACAAGCATTATCTGTCTTGAAACTCATTATGGGAATAAAAAACAGTGGAAATTAGTGCTACTATATATTTATTTGTCAATAGGGTTATAGATATTCTGAATTAAACGAGGTATTGCACGTGATTGACAATATGTATTCTCTAGAGTTAAACATGCAATCTTCTCTAGATTTTCCCTTGATTCTTGGAAATATTAGATTTATACGAGAAAAAACCGAGGTAACAATATACTGTGTGTAAATCAATAGTGCATCAAATGTTTACAGTAAAACCACTGACAACCGCAGACTCCCTGAAAACTGGAATTTCCAGAAAATCGGACAATTTTCAAATCCAGTTTTTCAGATTGTTTGTCAAATGCTCTGTGAAAACCTGAATTCTCAGAGACCCGGACTGTTGGTCCAGTATGGAAGGAGTTCGGTTTTGAAGTTACTATGAAGTGCGATCATCATCTTTATATAATTGCAACTAATCTTTCAATAATATTGCTTTCATAAATAAATTGCAACGAAAATTGTTCACAATGAGTATGATTATAATTATAAATTATTCGTACTATACTTTTCTCCAATTTCAGAGAATATTCCCCAGACAGTTAATGAGATAAATAATGAGATGTGTTCAAATTGGAACTGCTTGTAATCATTTCTTATAGTTCCTAAACATTTCTCATTAGATCGAAAAATATCTACATAAAAAACTCTCATTAAACCGTATGAAAACTTTCTAGATAAAAAGTTCCCAGTAATGTAAGAATGTAAGGTAATTGTGAACATAATTAAAATGTTGTCGTGGGAATAAATTTATACAGAAAGGTTAATACCTTAGTTTTATGTTGCTCTTCATTTTACGCGGCATTGTCTCGGTATATCTTTACTATGTCTGCTTCATTGTTTACCGGATATTACGTCGAAATCGCGCCAAATCGCATGCGTCACTTAGACATATCAAGCGCTTGAATACTCGTGACATAGACAATAATAATAATTATTATGTTTAAAGCTGTATCTGACAAGAAATGCTGCATAAATTTTAATAAATGTAAATTCACACTGTTTTCATAATATAATAGTGTTTTCTCAAAAGAATTTTATCAAAAAATGTCTCTATGATTGTTTCAAGTTATCAGATTAATTAGGGGAGACCGGGGTTAGTTGATACACGGGGCTAGATGGTACAAGACACATTTTAATGTAAGACGTAACGAATGATGCCATTTCACATATTTTTTAAAAACAGTATTATACTGCGGCCAATTTGATGTTATCACCAACGTTCTATGACAAAAACTATTTTACTAAAGTCCACTTGAATGATTTTCAACAACGTAAGTAATTTTTGTGTATTTTGTATTATCTGTAACTGAACGTTTACTATAATGAATTTGCTTCATGTGTTAGGTCCTGCTTAAAATATAATCTGTTGGTAGTGATTACAGGATGGTAATTTAGAACAGTCTTCATCGAGGTATCATAGACGAGTCCACTTTTAAAACAGGGCTGCATGGGGCTAATTGATACACGTGCGCACTGGGGCTATTTGATACAATGTATCAACTAGCCCCCGTGTTAATTTAATCACAATAAAAGTTAAATTAAATGATTTTCTTGGGCTATACCTTGTTTTGTGTCTATATAAACGTACACGATTACTTTTTATGCTTAAATAGTTTTTTACTTCCCGTTCCTTTTTACTAAAAAATGTATAATTTCTATTTTGTTGATTACTTGTTAAGTTTTGAAGTTGCCTGTAGATTTGATTTCATATTGTATCTATACTATCTACCCCAGTAATTGAATTCATGCTAGCTATAACGGCTTACAATTAATCGATCGCATTTGCTACTGTATCAGCTACTTTACCGGCTGCCAGAACGGTCTTGAAGGTGGAAAAAGCATTCGCTCCCAGACAGAAGCTGAAGACATGAGCCCAAAGACATCGTCTGGTAAAACACGTCTTCACTCTAATATTTCTACACTACATAGTTATCACTTCAGCAACCTAAACATTTTTCTTTCGGTCGATTAGCTTGTGAAAAGTGATGCTCTTATATATACATTCTCTAAAAAGTGATCATCTCTGACACATCGATGCACTTAGAAGTACACATACATGTACATGTATATATACATGTACATGTATATTTGCAACATTTTATGCATAGTAATATCCTATAGTTAATTGTATTATTGTGTGTAAATTAATGATACAATGTTTATGTAATTTTATTTTTTGCATATTTATTTGTGCTATATATATTCATCTATTGATAAATATGTAAAATGCTCTCCGAATTAGGAGGAATAAAATATTCTATCTATCTTTTTTATTCTGGTTTCAATTTTTATGACATTTTAATAGCATATACATGTACATACGTATAAAGAAAGTCAAGGAAAGTGGTTTTGAGAACCTTAAAGTTGGCTATGGCCAGATCAAAAAGCACTAGCTACTGGTGAAATACATAGCGACAGTGGATTAAATGTGTTGATTACAGTCGAATGCACAAATGTATCTAAAGGGTGTGTTTATGCTTGTCAGAATTGCGAGACTGGTGTTGATGACTTTAGCTATACTGACATGTATGTATCAAGGGTATACATATATCCCTGTAATATAGCATCCTTGTTTAAGCCCAACATAATTATGCCATTAATATATCTTAGTACTATTAAAACATCGTTTCCTTTCTATATTATACTAACATTTTGGTATGATAATGTTGTAATTGTGAATTGATTTCACAGGGTCAAATGGATGACAAATTATCAAACAATTATGTAAAATTCATCTATCAATTTGATTTTGCATAACTTTTACAATTGGTTATTTAACACAAGGATAGCATCAGAGACTTACAAATATCAAGAATTTGGTTTATAGATGTATAATGCATTAATTACCTCCATTTTGAAGAGTACTCAATTTCATCATGACAAATTCCTTGAGGTTCATGGGTTCAAACCCCATTGGGACCAAATTTTGTTCTTCTTTTTTTTTAGCTTTTAGGTAATGTTTTGTACTTAGAACATGAATTAACACAGTAATATGAAGGAAAATATATATTCCAAAATATTTTGTTTAGATTATAGGAATTTATACATCGTTAATTAATGAAAGTCAAGTAACCATGGATTTCTGACACTCATCTTTTCAAAACCAGATGGTGAAACTTTTTAAAATTCGCCATAGACATTATACACACACAGTAGTTAATTTGAGAAAAATTCAGGCTTTAGTTTTTATCTTAGTGATAATTTTTTGGTAATAAGCAAAATTCTTCACTAAATCTTAAAGGGGCGGGGTTATATTTTTCATTTTTTACTGCAACATAGTAGTTCCAAACATCATATTTATACTTAGGATTGACTAAATATTGGTTTCCCTGAGACTTATACACATTTTTGCATTCATTGTGTCGTCTGTTATCGAGGTTTATCAAATTTTCATACAGGTGTCTTCATTAGATTTTAAGGTACCATTTTACGTTGGGGTAGAGGAACAAAAATGGTCGTAAATCTCTTAACTGATGGTGAAAGTTTTTAAAAATTCACCTGTGAGTGTACTAGTGGATGTACAAAAGAATGGCAATATTTAGAATGCAATCCTGAACACTTCATATTATACATCTTATACCTTAAAGGCACAAAACTAAAAAAAAATTCCATATGAATGAAACAACTGTCATTCGTATCAAATAGCCCCACACTATGTACCACCTAGCCCCGAGTACGGGGTTTGTTGATACACTTACATGACCATTAAAATCGTTCGGTAAGTTCGTTACCTCTTGTTCTATGTGCTAAATTAGCTCTTGTTTAAAAAAAGCTCACGTTATACTCTCAGAAGTGTATCACTTATTTTCCATACTTTCTAAAGAAAAAATACGAAAAATGTAAAAAATGTAACAACTAGCCCCGGTCTAAGATAAGATTTGTCTTCCAGAGTTTATACGATTCAAGCAGTGTTTGGTGAATTTAAACATGTCCCGCTCGAGTTCACACAAAAAACAACAACAACAGTGACAGGAAAAATTTAGTCACCATATAAAGATTATAATATGTAATTTTGAGCAAACACCACAGATGATTGTACCATCACGCGGTTCGATAGTATAGCGTGAAATATTTGTCCTTCCGCGTAGCGTATTACTTAGGGTGTTTTATACAGTAGTGCACGAAAATCTCGTGCGCGTAATGTTTAAAACTGTGGTATGGTGTGTATTGGTCATTCTACCGGATAGCTCTCCACAAGTTCACTTTGTATACGTGGCGATCGACTTTAGTAGAATATGGAAGAAAACTAGCTGCTTACGAAAATAGATAAAGCAAGAGAAACGTCATCAACCACGCAGATACACACCATATGTCACGGTGGCGGATAGGTCACGTAGGCCGGAAGAAGGTAGAACAAC
This sequence comes from Lutraria lutraria, assembly GCA_964023205.1. Classification (NCBI taxonomy): domain Eukaryota; kingdom Metazoa; phylum Mollusca; class Bivalvia; order Venerida; family Mactridae; genus Lutraria; species Lutraria lutraria. The sequence continues at coordinate 30,802,112 of OZ026836.1, forward strand.
AACGACGACATCGTCTTGTCGTAAGGCTGTTTGTTTCCGTTGCTGGAAACCTTGTCATTGGCGAGCTGACTGTAGCGTGGCAGTAGCCGAGAGGCCGTCTCCTGATAAGCAGATTAGTAGCAATTTCAAAACTTTTTGTTGCAAACCTAGATAATATTTGGCAGTTAGTCTAGCTGGTAAACTAAAAATTTGCTATGCTTAATGGTAAGACGCCGGAGCTAACGAGTATATGTTAGACATTATTTTAAACGGTTACAAGTTACCTTATGTAAATTTGCCAGATTCTGTAACTCTGAAAAATAACAAATCAGCATTAGACAACCCTTCTTTCGTCTTGTAAGAAATATCGAGTTTAATAGAAAAAGGTTGCGCGTCTGAGGTTGAGTGTGCACCAGCTATGGTTAATCCTTTAACATTAGCGTATGGCAAGGAAGGCAAACCAAGGTTGGTATTAGATTGGAGGCACATAAATCCCGAGCTTTTTAAATACAGAATTAAATTCGAGGATCAATCGGTGGCTAGACAGTTGTTCGATCAGGGCGTTTTTTTTAATTTTCATTCGATATTAAAGGCGCTTACCACCACATTATGATTTTGCCTGAGCATCATACGTATCTAGGATTTTCATGGCAATACAATGGGGTTACAAAGAATTTTGTCTTCACTGCTTTACTATTTGGAATTTCCACAGCAGGGCATGTATTAATTAAGTTGCTGAGAGTGTTAGTTTAGAAATGATGGGGCCTAGGTATTAGGGTAGTGTTGTTTTTGGACGACGGATTAGGTGGCGAAACTACGTTCGAGAACGCGTTGCGTTCTTCTTTATATACATTTGTATACATAAATATTTAGCCGACTTAGGTTTCTTAATAGCAGAAGAGAAATGTTGTTGGTTTCCCTGTCAGGATTTGATATGGCTTGGTTCTTGAAAGTTGTTAGGAAATAATAAATCATCGACGTAAGCAAGGGGAAAACGTTTTTTTTGTTCGTAATATTGCTGGTTTGGTAGGTCAGTTGATTTCAATGCAAAGCGCAGTGGGCCCTTTGGTCAGATTGACGACACTTTATTTGTATGGTTGTGTTTTAGCCCGTGCTAGTTGGGAAGCTCCAGTAATAGTCAGTTCTAAGGCATTAGCCGAGCTTGTTTTCTTGAAGGAAAACATTGTAAGACCGAATGAATCACCCATTGGCACTAGTAATGTACATGAAACTAATTTTCAGTTGGTTGATAATGTCATATTTGCTTGTTGACCGACGCCACAAGCGTCCTTAAATATTGAACTAAACTATTGTCAAACTTTATGTACTAAGAGATGTTTTATCGTCACATAACAAAATCTGATGATGACATAAAATGGTATAAGGACTACAGCTGGTACAATAAGCATGTAATATAGCAGATACGACTTGTTACAGTACGCACAATTTTATTCTTAAACTCACAAGAGTATTTGTAATATGGTTTAAATACGACCAGCAACCATGTTTAAAAGTGAGTCCTCACGATTTCTCTGAAAATAGTTTCAAGTAGATAATAATTAACTAATTGATGTTTTGATTAGATCATTCCATGCTACCTGTCATGTTTTGCATATATAACATAGTTAAAAGTAGAACTTCAGTGTATTACATTAAATATTGAATCATTCTGCTGTAAAATATACATGGCAATACCGTTAAAAGTTCCAACTGTCACAAGTAAAGAAGTTTCCAGTGATGCAAACTGACTCCAGGAATTGTTCCGTGTTGAGAAAAAAATACCTTATTGTACTGGAAATGTAGACATTAAAATCAAAGAAGTGCAAGCATTTATACTTAACTGCAATTTGACTCTGCCGCACTGGAAACTTTACAAGCAATGAAGCCTTAGGGCAAAATGTTAAATTACTGTGGTATTATTTATTTTCATGCGGGCTAAAGTTAAAGTATGTTGTAAAAATATTTTGGTAAAACCTTGGAAAACTTGGTTTCGTGGCATTGCCGCGTTTCTTGTCTTGCTTTTAAATATCATATTTCAGTTAGGGCTATCGGTATCATAATGACAATTAGTTTATGATAACTATGTTCTTGTTAGCTTCAATCTTCAATGTACCGTAGTCTCACATTTTTTTCCGAAAAGAGTTGGGATATAAATGCCCGGTTCTCATGTATCTTCTCTCCCCATCGTGTGGTGCGGCTCTGAAATAGTTGTCGAATAGCCCGTTAAACAACAGATAAAAATAGTTTTAAATATTTTGTATATGCACTTATGCCTGTCAAAAAGTATATTATTGGTTTATTAAACTGTTTACGGTAGTTGATATTTTAGCTGTTTTTTACATGTTGTACGGTCGGTTTTTGTTTAACACACAGTTTATCCAGTCCGTCAAGTTCACATAAAATTCTACACTGGTCATCTTATTGTACGAGAATTGCTAAGTATTTTGCTCACTTTAGCACGAAGTGCTCATGGTGAGCTATTGTGGTGTGTTACTGTCCGATGTCGTGTATCGTGTGTGTCGTCAGCAATTTGCTTCGAACGACATCTCCCCCTAAACCGCTGGGCAAAAATTAGCCCCCCGCCGGGGTCATGGTTTTTAAATGCGTACAATTTTTTTCTTCTCTGAAACCGCAAAAGTTAGAGCTTAGATATTTGGCATAAAACCATGTCTACTAGATTTGTACCTATATAGTTCAAATTATGGCCTATGGGTAAAAAATTGACCCTGCCCCAGGTGTTATTAGTTTTCCCTTTATGCATATGCATGTAGTAAAATTTTCAAAAATCTACTTCTCTAAAGAGCTTAGATAGTTGGCATAAAACATCGTGTAGTCGACATCTACCAAGATTGTTCAAATTATGACCGAAGGGTCAAAGTAGGCCCACACCGGGGGTTATGAATTTTTCCCTATTAGTCAAAACTTCCTTGTCAATTGGAAACATTTTCCCTCTGTATATAAAATCCCATGTTCCCTTACAAGAATGTCATTATTTAACGAAATGTGTTATTCATACAAGGAACATGTTGATCAGACAAACTTATTGATTGAGTTTTTGAACATCAATTATTGCAATGTCACTCTGGTGAGCGATATAGGGACATCTTGGCCCTCTTGCTATTGCCAATCCTCTGTTTACACAGCAAATCTACAATGGTTCAGTGCTTTTCTACCACACCTTTTGTCAACTAATCAAATCATGAAACATGCAATTCTCATGCGTCTGGAAAAAGTGAACACATGTAGGTAAGGAGAACCAGTTTTCTATCAGATGGTTAGCGGACAGGCGGACAGGCACATGGTAGGTAGATATTATTTTTGTTCAGTTTTTAGCAACTTTTCTGTCCAAGTAATATAATTATTTTTTAGTCAAAAGTATGTAAGTTTATGCAGTATATTTACATATGCGTTTATATGATTCTCTTCAATTACATTGTAAGTATGTAGTTGAGTTATTGTTATTTTAACACCGTGACCATAATTGTTGGGAACGTCCCTTTCATACTAAAGTAAAATAAGTTATTTTACTGAAGTGAAGAAGATAAAGTTTCACTCGTTACATTTTATCTGAACACAAGCATAAACAAAATTAAGGATACAAATGGAGAATGCTTTTGGTTTATTTAACGTCTTATTTTTTGTTGCTCAGAAATAATATTGTAGATGGACTGTCTGATTTTGGTTCAATAAACTACCCACATCTGTCATACAAATACCATATCTATATATTACAATATTGCTGCTAATCTCAAAAACATGAAAAACATGAGTAAAAAAATGAAAATTAGGCCGAGGTACATGTGGAAACCCACGTGATTATTTCTAAGTTAGGCCTACATTGAATATTCTTTGGTTGATATTTAAGCTGAACATTATTTTATAATATTATTATTGATATTTTGTGGTTGATTTAAGCTACGCTATATCAATTTTAAATAATATATTTACCATTGACCACAGGTGCCTGATGTATCAGATACGTCAGGCACCTGTGCTATTGACTGACAGTATTTTATAAAACATAAAAGATATATGAATGTTCAATGATTGTTTTTAAATACAAAAAAATGTATGTTATTTGTGAACTGGACACCTATTGGTTGAATTTTTCAAATGACGCATGGTATTAATGTTTACTTTCTTTGTTACTTTTTATAGTTGGCAACGAGCACAGTAAAGAATTCTAGGAATGGTACGTGAATGAACAGACTCTTTTCACGATGCTTGTGTAATAAAAGATTGGACTTGACCGTCAGTCTAATGTATGTGTGTAAAGTGTACAATAGGATTGTTTTGGTAGCATGTTCATTAAATGTAGTGGTAGGTAGATCGGGGCTTCTTTTGGCTCTACAGGTAAACATTTTCTGTTCCTCGGGTCTAAAGAGGTCAAGGGTCGTTGGGAAAAATAAGCAGTAACCAGAAACAAACAATTTCTTTAGGACTTGCATATCGAGGGCTCAGCGCAACACTGTCGTAACTTGTTCTTATTTCAATATGAGTTACGACACTATTGCGTTGAACCCTCGATATACAGTCTAAAAATTAATACTCTTAAATTCTTCATGATTCTGTTAATACCAATTTGGCTTGTTCAAATGTTCATCAGTAAACCCGTTTTCCTGAAGTCTGTACCGATCAATGCTTGTCTTTTTCTCAGTCCGAATGTAACAACAATCATGAGACATAAGTGTAGTCTTTAGATTCATGAAAATGTTACTTTGCTTGATTGTGAAAAGAAATCATGAAACCTGAGTAAATTTTTCATCATAATATTAACGGTAAAATAACATGTCTTATAAAACTTTTTTAAAATTATCATTTAGATTTAAATAAATGAAAAAAGATCTAGGGATATGATGACTGTTGTCATTTATAATGATTGAAAATCGTACAAATCGTTGACTATGTAAATGCTGATAGCCCATGACATCTGCACTAATGTGTGCCTCGAAGATGATGATTTGACTTTTGCTGAATTTCTAACCTTATTAGCTCGTCTGTTTTCGAAGAAAATGTCGAGCAATTGTGATCACTGCGTCGTCCACGTCTGCGTCGTCTGCTTTTGCGTCAGTATCCTAGCAAAAAATGACTCAAACTATAAGAGGTAGCAGCCTCACTGATGTGATGAACAGACGAGCGTTGACACCGCTTTAAGCGCTCTTGTTTTATGATTATGAAACAAACTCGTGATGTCACCCATTAGTATCAGGGGCCGTATTTATAAAGCTTCTTTACTTAAGATTTTCTTAAATTTTGACTTGAATACACGAAACCTGTTCATTTTGCTCTTATATTTGAGAAATATCTTGAGTCTTATTTATAAATGATCTTAACTCCATTTTTAACTTACATATATCGACTTATTTTAAGATAGCTAAATAGGTATCTTAAATGTTTTAAGAAACTTCTTAAAGCATGCATATTCTGTTTACGGAATCACCAACAGGACAGAAACGAAATACTATTAGCTAAAGTTACAGAGGGAACTAGATTCTATATTGCACTTTATTGATAGTCCTTCTTTTTGTTATTTATCAACAATGTTTCGAAGACATTAATTTCGTAAGGACTAATTCTACTGCAGTTATTCATATCCAAGTCTCAAATTTCAATGTTTACCTATGCATTCTAATAATAATTCTCGTCTAAATTTTGTAAATACCATGCGTAATTCCATCTTATTTTATTACCTTCCTTTCTTTTATTACATTTCTTTTTATGACTTACATTTGGACCTGGATAACTGGCGAACCCCATAGGGGTCCCTTTAAGGCAAAGAATGTCCATACATGCGCTATATCTCGGTATTTCCATCTAATGATGTACATACTCCCATACCAAATTTCATCACAATATTTTGACTTTTCTGTTTCCAAAGCAACAATATTGACCAAGGAGTGAAAAAAAAACAGATATTTTCTAGGTAAATAAGAATTCTGGGTGCATGCCTCCGGATCTCCCCAAAGTGACCCTGGGGCTGGACCTCCCTAGAGTGTCCCTGCTTAAATTTGTTTCTGGCTACTCTACAGTGTATCGTACATGTATACGACTCATTGGTTTAATTATGACACTGTCATTATCAACTACATCATTACTCAGTAATATGATAGAACATTTGTGAACTTTAACACGTATTTTGCATGATAAAGGAGATATAAAATGCTAAATTGATTTATTTATCTTATATTTTCATAGATGTGCGGGCGCGAGCGTGATATATTTCATTTCGGTTCTATTTTTAGGAAGGAAAACCCCGGAATTCCGTAGCAACACCATCTTAAAATATCTTCTAGATTAAGAATTTTCTTAACTAAAGTATTTCTTAAGTGCATTCATGAATATCACTTATCTTAAGATAAAATTAATTCTTAGCTCAGCTAATTTTGACCGAGTTTAAGAAAATAATTAAGATGCTTTATAAATACGGGCCCAGGTTAAGCATAAAGTTTATCTTTACCTTCACCAACAAGGGAACTTTGTTTTGTAAGATTTGCTTCTTGTTTCGTATTATTTGCTGTCTGTTCACATTAATTTGAATGTCTCTCTATATTTCAGATAAACCAAGAAAAAATGCCTTGCATGACGCAAGAAAATATGACTTGATGGTAAGTAAATCATTTGAATTTGGCGAGTTTTATTATTGATTTAAAACTTGGGTGGTGAAAAACTGTGATGAATACGTTTTTGATTGATACGTATCAGTACGTAGATATTAGGCAGTTGTTTACGGACGATGGGTGTCTAGTACTGGTTCTTCCCAGGAACGATGGTTAGGTGAACTGTCTTGCTGTCTTGTAGTGTTGAAACGTACAAACCATCAATTATTTTCTATATAGACACAGAACTGTTGAGGCCTTGAACAAAAATATATTTCATATATAATATCATTATTTCTTTTAATTTAGACGTCAATGATTACTGTACTTTTTATTTATTTTCGTTGGGCTCAATTTTCGTGGTTTCTAGTAAATAGGCTATTTCGTGGGGAAACAAATTCGTGGATTTTTATTTTTGAAAAAAACCTTATCTCTGCATTTAAATTCATGCGGCTTTGATTTCGGAAATAAGCCTACCCACGAAATTAAATCCACAACGAAAATTGATGATTCTACAGTATTTCTGACTTGAACCTGACATTCAGGACGGTATTGGCTAGTACTAGTAGTTGAAATATTCAACCATCGTGTTGTTTGATCTGGCAATTGGTTTAATTGATAATTACTATTTAAAGCCAGAAATCAACAGATGTCATCTTTGAATGAAAGAGGACAAAGAGGTAGCTCTTTGAATTTGATTTCACAATATGTCTTATCTAAATTTATTCCAATACAGAAATATTTGAAAACTACTACAGAGAGGCCACGGGAACAGTTGAGCAGTTACAAATATGGTACTTTGAATGCAGCCACAAGGTCGATAAATTCGCAATATACATGTGGAGGTGGTTAGTTTACATTGAACTGACTTCAAATTGAAAACAGAGACTGTAAGGAATAAGCTATATGGTATGTAATAGTCTTATTTTTGCTTCAAAAAACACACACGTACAGTCTAAAACGCACAAACTCTGACGAACTCACGTACAGTCTGATATACACTCACAAAGCCTGACAAACACACACAAAGCCTGATAAACACACATACAGACTGGGAAACACACATAAAGTCTGGGAAACATACATATAGTCTGGGAAACACACATGCAGTCTGACAAACACACATACAGTCTGGCAAATACATGCATACTCTGACAAACATACATAAGTATAGTCTGACAAACGCATGATTAATCTGACAAACATACATAGTCTGACAAACACGCATACAATTTGGCAAACACTCGTATAGTCTAACAAACACATACATAATCTAATAAGCACACATACAGTCAAATACACATACAGTCGTGACAAACAAACATATAATCTGACAAACACACACAACGTCCGACAAACACACACACAGTCTGATAAACACACACAGTGTGATAAACTCACGTATGGACTGTCAAACACAAATACAGTCTGGGAAACACACACAAAGTCTGACAAATGCACACACATAGTCTGACAAACACACCCACACTCTGGGAAACACACACAGTCTGGCAAACACACACACAGTCTGATAAACACACAAACGGTCTGAAAAACACTAATAAAATCTGACAAACACTCATACAGTCAGTCTGATAAACACACATACAGCTGACAAACATACATACAGCTGACAAACATGCATACTGCTGACAAACACACACACAGTCAAGGAAACGCACATACAGTCTTGGAAACACACATACAGTCTTGGAAACACACATACGGTCTGAAAAACACTAATAAAGTCTGACAAACACTCATACAGTCTGAAAAACACTAATAAAGTCTGACAAACACTCATACAGTCTTATAAACACACATACAGCTGACAAACACACACACAGCTGACAAACAAGCATACAGCTGACAAACACACATACAGTCAAGGAAACACACATACAGTCTTGGAAACACACATACAGTATTGGAAACACACATAAACACACATACAGTCTTGGAAACACACATACAGTCTTGGAAACACACATACAGTCTTGGAAACACACATACAGCTGACAAACACACGTACAGTCTGGGAAACACACATACAGTCTTGGAAACACACATACAGCTGACAAACACACGTACAGTCTGGGAAACACACATACAGTCTTGGAAACACACATACAGCTGACAAACACACATACAGTCAAGGAAACACACATACAGTCTTGGAAACACACATACAGTCTTGGAAACACACATACAGTCTTGGAAACATACATACAGTCTTGGAAACACACGTACAGTCTGGGAAACACACATACAGCTGACAAACACACGTACAGTCTTGGAAACACACATACAGCTGACAAGCACACATATAGTCTGACGAACACACACATAGTCTGGAAAACACACTAAGCCTGACAGACACAAAAACTGTCTGACAAATACAAGCATAGTCTGAGAAACGCATGATTATTCTGGCAAACATACATAGTCTGACAAACACACATACAATTTGGCAAACACATACATAGTCTAATAAGTACACATACAGTCAAATACACATACAGTCGTGACAACCGAACATATAATCTGACAAACAGTACTGTCAAATACATTCATTTCTTGTAACCATTAAGTTGTTATTGGTTGTTGTCTTAAAGTCAAAGTCTTATTACCAGTATATTTTATAAGACAAATTGTGTAATTGTCATCTTTCAGTTCAATCATTCCATATCTTTAATAAATGGATTTGTATTTGAGAGAAAAATCTCGACATACTAGTATAATTCAAATATAACTTAGATGAAAAATATTATTTTACATTGAAGAGCACATATTATATGCAAAGAATAATGTAGACATGTTAAATTGTCATAAATAATACATTTATGCATTGTGGTCCAGTTTTATAGCTGTATTATTTCTTTTAATAAATAATACTTAACAATATATGTGTATCTATAGCTATGTAATATTGATATGTGTAGCTATGTATGTAATATTGATATATGTAGCAAGTATGTGCTATTGATATGTGTAGCTATGTATGTATGTATGTATGTATGAATGTTATATTGTCTATATATATATATATGTGATATGTTTTTATAGATGTAGTTTTGTATGTATGGAAAAGTTTTATATGTGTATTAGCTGTGTAATATGTATGTTATATACCTGTACAAGTTTACTCCATTTGAGATCCGTTCATATACACTCAGTCATATACACTTGTACACTTAGTTATTTATACTTACTTATATATTCCCTAAGTCAGTTACTTAATTACTTTAAGCTGTGTACAATGTCTTACATCAATTACTTTTATAAACTCTGTTAGTATACTTAATTATATACACATAGTCAGTTACTTGCTTTAAGTTACGTACGGCACTCAAAGTTGTTGCCTATGACTGGAATTATTCTTTACAAGCCTATACACACATAGTCACTTGCTGCAGGCCTATCAATTATGTCATTTTATAGCATAATAGAAAACAATTGGTGGTGATATTTTGAGCGAGTTCGATTAATAACTATAGTTACAATAGTTCAACTAAACATAGATCGAACCAACCCTAGTCGTGCTCTAGTCTGGTTAGTCTAGCTACTCTCGTTCAACCAACGATAATACACTAGTTTATCTCGTTCCAAGATGGCGGCTATAGGAAATTTATAAGTTATTAATGACGTATTTCATTTGAATACATATCGTATTTCTTTTATTAATATCATGATGCTGTAAAAGTGCAAAAGATCGTTAGATTTAGGGTTATGTAAGCATGTTTTGACCAACATAATTGAATGTTACCTAGTTAGGGAGTATTTATCATATGAATTCGCGATTCAATGTAAACATTGCCACTATAGTCACTGGAATATTATTCAAACATCATTAATTTGAATGAACACGAATACATAGTGCTTTACATCCTGGGATAAAAAAGTCTTGATATTTGGCTTGGGGTCGAAAAGTGTTTGGGTCGAAAAGACTCGCTTCTGTTTTGTTTTACCATAGTACGACTAGACTCAGTTCGATTAAGGACATGCGCAGTTTAACTTCCGGAGAGCTACTAAGGTTGTACTATAGTTGTTTATCGAACTAGCTCATGGTTACTTTTTAGTGAATTTGTTCTTTTCACCCGGTCTGTGACCTTGGGGTTTGACCTTCTGAAAATCATACATTGCATGATGAAATAAGTACATCATATGTTTTATTTGACTATAGTTTAAAGCACAGGTAACTGTATCATGAATAGATTATAAAAATATGAAGAAAAAAAAATTAAAAAAAATAAAATTTATTACTATAATATTAACAAGGTATATTTCAACGAAAATTCTCCGGACGATCACTGAGGTGACTTTTGTTTTTCAATTTCATCAAGGATTCCGGTGAATTCATGCAAATGAATATACTTTTTACGGTCGTAATTGAACAAAAACATATTCCTGCATTGAAAGCTTTATTTATTTACATTATTTTACCTTCATAACATGTAATTCAACGTTTAAATTCCGATTTTATCTAAATATCAACGTAAAAACTTTATTCTGTCGATGACACTAGGGAAATCCCAGTGTATTTTGTAACGTTCGTTTTCATTGGCCAGGAACCAAAATCTTGTACATACGTCATTTCACCTGGGAAAAACCCTTTGAAATCGGCCAATGAAAATCGTTGTCACAAACTGGATAGCACGCGCGTCATATGAACCAAAATGGAGTCTATCGGGGATAAAAATTAAAGCCGAACATTTGTTTATTGCTTAGACATTTACATGTAACGAATTTACAAATTGTCATGGGGGTAAATGTGTTCCAACAGTTGTGTTTTCTAAGTGTAGCTGTTCATTATGTTTGTACACAACGGTTAAGACTAAATATCGTCTATTTTATGTGAATTTAGTGGATGTCAAAATCACCTCAGTGATCGTCCCGAAGCATTGATTTACATTTTGTGGCATAACTCGTGAACTAGGCGACGGATTTCTCTGGGACTTTGCATGACTGTTGTTTTAACAACATGTTATATGAATATAATCGATCACTGGAAATATCTTTAGCCAAAAAAATTTTTTGATGCTTTAAAAATCTTGGGATTTTCGTTGAAATATACCTTGTTAATATTATAGTAATAAATATATATTTTTTTTTTAATTTTTTTCTTCATATTTTTATAATCTAGTCATGATACAGTTACCTGTGGTTTAAAGTGTATCCTCTCATGAAATCATTTTACAGGATATATTCATTTTTTGTTTCTATATTACTGAAATGGCGGCCATGTTGGCTAAATGTCGCCAAATTTCAAACACTCCCAAACAATTTGATGCATGAAACATCTTGTTACTCTTCCAAACTGACTAATAATATTTCCTCTACTAGTATATCATTTTTAGTGTACCCAACTTCACCAACTTTGGATTTATTATTGTTAGATTAGGTCCTTTTTATGACTTCATTTTAAGTTTTTGTAATTATTATATTGCAGATTTCTAACCCTGCAGCCATGGAGTTGGGAGATTTTGTTCAGCAAGAAATATTGGTGACTGAGACCAGAGACATTGTGCATTAATCATTTCATGTATTGTAAGATGATATAAATGAAGTAAAACTTCCAAGTCATGGTTTGTTTGGTATTATATATATTATAGAAATAATTGATGAACAATAACACAATATGCTTTTCATTGTCATTTAATTATAAAGTAGCAAAAAAACAGATGAACAAGAATAATTGTGTTTAACAAACTTTACAGAGAGAATGTAAATGAATAATACAGAATATAATCACATCACAAAAACGTGAAAAGTAATATATAAGTATGAACATCAATAGGGAAAAAAAAAAAATATTTGCCCACAGAAACACGGCAAAATTTTCATAAGTCCATACACTTTACACAGATCACAAAATGTGTAAGGGTTACCTTATACAGCAATAAAAAAAGTAAGAACCTACAACAAAATATAAACTATTAGCATGGAGATGGGATATAAGCAAACATCACAGGTGTTACAACAAGTAAAAAGCAAAAGTTCTCACATCTATTTACCCGCCTTAATGTCCATCTTGCTAGGCAAATTCAACAGGCATCGAAAGAAGATATTTACTTTTTTTGTTTTGATAATTCTAAACATATGTGACAACTACCTTTTCTTAAACCTGATGCGCTAATGGCATTAAAAATTAACTTTTATAAAATGAGTTGTTTAATTACCAGTTCTCAGATTTGTTCTATAAATCGCATAAGAAATTTGCCTAGCAAGATGGCCGACAAGGGAGGTGTAAATATTGTAGATGTGGAAACTAGGTATAATGTCATGATAATCAACAAATAAAATTGAAAATGTGCAAGTGTTACCTATTACAACAAATTGAAATACTTGCTATGTATCCTCAAAATAATTTCAGTTACGCACTTTCAGTAATTATTGACCAATGCCAGCATATTAAACACAGGTGAAATTATGGTATATCATGGTATAACCACGTCCCATGCTGTCATTTATGAATGATGCAATGTTTGATGACACAATACCTAGGTCACATTGTGTAAATTCAAAATGGCTGACTGTTAACACAACCAAATGAAGTGTGACTGTTATAAAATGGAATCACTGTTAAACTATGATGTAAGTAATCTGGTAAGTAATCTGGTAATTCAGTATTAATAATTAAGTTCTTGATAGATTAATGAATTACAACTGAAAATCAAACATGACTGATACATTATAAGAATATCTTAAATATCTATGATGAAATGAAGTGGGTGGGGTATGATAAAACAACACAATTATGAAGACCTTTCCTCTGATTATATCTTACGTGCATTTGCAATTTTATCAATCAAAATAATGTTACATTTAAAGCTTTTTAATTGAAAAGCATGGGAACAGCAGCGCTCACTCAAAGCATGGGAACAGCAGCGCTCACTCACAGTCAATGGAAGGCTGGTAAAAAAGAGGACATCTAAATAATATCTATAAATAATCAAATATCATGCATTTAAATTTCAGTGAAATATTAAAATTCATCAGTATTTATCTGGATAAAAGTCATGAGATTCTTAAATGGCATTTCTTGTGATAAAAAAAGGAGTTCAATGAAGTTTTTTCACAAATCTGTCCTTAGGACAATTCCTGTAAAATATAGGTCAAGACATATTCTAACATAGCAAGAAAACTTCTTAACCTATATCCTATATGAACTGCCCTATTGACAGATTTGTAAAAACCTTTCTTAAACTCCCTTCTTGATCACAAGACTTTTATCAAGATTAATACATGTATTATAGATGACACGTCCTCTTTCTTACAAACGTTTCCTTGTCTGTGAGTCAGCTTCACTGTTCCATGCTTGTCAATTAAAAAAAACTTTAAATATAATAGGATTGCACAGGTGACCATATTTATAAAATTGCAATTATATACATGTACATGTATATCTAATATGTATATGTCATGTTTGGTTTTCAGTTGTAAATCATTAATCTATCAAGAACTTAATTATCAGTACACTTACCAGTTTACTAACACTTCATTTGGTTATGTCAGCAGTCAGTCAGCCATTTTGAATTTACACCATGTGGCCTATGATTTCATCAAACATTGTTGGACATGGCCGAGCATTGCTTGTCGATCATTATTCCGCCTGGGATTTGTGAAATGGCACTATGGCTTTTCATGCCTTACTAATCATGAATAATTTCCATGGTAGAGCATGTTTTTTCATGGTCATTCATGGTGTTCATCAACAATGGTTTGTAGGACATGAAAAACCGTGGTGCCATTTCACAAAACATGGTCTACTATGGTAGTTCATGGTCAAATGACCATAATTTTCACCTGGGAAGTGTCGATCAGGCAGCCATTTTGTGCTTAACCTTAACAAAAAGGGTGAAGTATTCAGTAAAGGAAATGTCCATTTTGTTCAAACAATGGTGAACAAATATCATTAATTACTTCATAGAATTGGTTAATATTATAATTAATATCATCTATATGTTGTATATTCAAAACAATCTGAGTTAAGTCCACAATATCTGAAATCTGCTATCTTAAATTATTTTTTTTATCATTAAGCCTATCCTACTTGTAAATAAAAGGTATTTTCTGAGCTCTATGTTCTTTTACATCATAAAATGATTATGTAGGCTCATTTACAGTATTATTCATGTCAACAACAACAGAAAAATGCATGCAAAGATAATCACTAAAAGTGGTTGGTAAATCAACAAAAAATAACAATTTACGTACAGGTATAGCATAATATAACAAATGCAGCATCAGAAAATTCCAGTAAAATTTAAAACAGTTTTAACATATAAACAAAAACACAACAAAATGCAGAACAATCACGAAGAAGGTAAACAAAGAGAAAAAAATGCCAAAAAATCATAGCAAAGTTACCAAAGTCTATATAGAGTATATGCAGACTTTTTCAAACAGCACCAAATGCAAAAGAGTCGCACTCACTATTTAACTTGTATATCACATTATCATCGTAAATTATCTAGTATAACAAGAGCGCCGCAAGTGGTGCCAACGCTTCTCTATTCACCACCTCAGATATATATATCCACATATGAAGTTTCGTGTTGAGCACTACATCTTATAGTTTCTAAATTATGAGCTACACTAAAGTTTTGGAAGAGACGCTGACGAAGACGCAAACGACGCAGTGATCACAAAAGCTTAACTTTTTCTTGGAAAACAGGTGAGCAAAAAATAACAATACATTATAGAACAATCTCAACTTATGAACAAAATGTCTATTTGTATAATCTCATGACCAACATCAATTCAAAATGAATACAGTAACACAATGATACCGGAAATTGAAGAAGTCTGTATCCACAAGTTTACACAATATCAAAGTACTGAAAGTACTCATGGAAACAGAACTAAAAAAGACTAGCACTGCAACATGAAATAAGAACTAGTGTAATAATTGCATGGTGGATGTAGGTAAACATATTACTCAGGTCCGCATAAAAATCATGCAGGCCCAGTGAGTGATGGCTAAGGAAGGCTGTTCAGCTTCCAAAAACTGTAATGGACTTTTCATAAACCACATAATTTGAGAGAGTCGTCCTTATAATATCTTGATAGCCGTATTATGCAGTAAGTGTCTAAGTCTATGAGACTATATAGGTAAGTGACTAAGTGTCAGATACTTGTAAACATAGTAATATACCATTTACCAGTCACATACCATGTTTTATACACTTAGTCAGTGATTGGCTGTGTATATTTATAAATGACTTATTATTGACCAAGTGAACATAACTCACCAAGGGACTAATTGTATTGTACATGCATAAGCATTTTTGTTAGGTTATGTAAAAAGCTAAGCCAGCCACTTACCTTATCATATACACATTGTCACTGACTGGTTGTGTCTATAATAACATTAGTTACTGTCTAAGTAACCAGCTAAATATATATATTTACGTATCTGACCAAGTAAGTGACAAGTGTTTATAACTAGGTATAAAAGTACATATTCGAAAAGTGATTGACGAAGTGTATAAGATGATGTAAGTGACTGGCTAATTGATTATATCAAGGTAAGTGACTGGCTAATTGTATGTAACTTAATGTAAATAACTTGGTGACCGACTTAAATTGTATGTTAATTAGTGTATATATATTGGTGACTGGTTAATTGTATGTTAATTAGTGTATGTTAATTAGTGTAAATAACTTGATGACTTTCTAATTGTATGTTAATTAGTGTATATAACTTGGTGACTGGCTAATTTATGTTAATTAGTGTATGTTAATTAGTGTATATAACTTGGTGACTGGTTAATTGTATGCTAATTTGTGTATGTTAATTAGTGTATATAACTTGGACTTTGTGATTAGCTAATTTTATGTTACTTTGTGTGTATAATTTGTATGTAACAATAATGTTATTGTGCAATTTTATCAACTTGTCAAAACTGCCTAATTTCACGGTCAATGCAAGCATTTATTTTTATCATGATGTAAGCTGTACAATAATCTTCATTTTAAAACCAGTTGCTGAATCTTCGTGTAAAACTTATAATAACTGAAATAAACAGAAACTTTCGAATATGGTACAAACCTAAAAAATAAACGTATTCAGCGACCATGTGATTATTCAGTTTGACAGTTTGATAAAATCACAATACACTTATTCTATATAAGAAGGTAAGTGACTGGCTAATTGTATGTTACTTAATGTTATGTATCAATTTTTAACCATTGACTAATACTGTACTGAAAAAGCCAAATCACTCACAGACAAGATGCAACCATGGTCCTGCTTTTATGAGGATCCATCAGCTGACAGAAGTTCTAGTTCAAAAACATGTGAATAAATTTAACAAATAAACGGGCCCTTATTAATCATAATTGAAAGATATACAAAGTGGCAATCATACAATTTAACATGAAACACGTCAATGCAACTAGACTAGTGTACATACCCTACGGTAGGCATCTGATCCATATGAGCATCATGGGAAAACAATACCAATCACCACAGCATTCTATAGATGATACATCTAGTTAATGAGGGATTTCCAAGTTCTCTACACCTGATGCTACAAATAGAACATATCCCGTTTTAATTAAATGAATATTAACTACATGTAGACACAATTATAAAACCAAAGCTCTGAAGGTTCTGCTGTTGTTCGAAACTACCAAGTAGTCAAAAATTGAACTTCTTTGTAGGGTGAGGTACAGTGGGCTGAGTTTGGAAACCGAACTATATATGAAATTTGATGCAGACCAAAGTGCTACGCTTTTCTACACCCGACATGCCAATCTCTACCCAGAGTTGTCGATCGTTCCCGCTACGCTCACTCTAACCTATGTGTGGATTGGAAAAGAACGGCAACTCTGGGTAGAGATTGCTGACATTCAGTTGTTAAAGTTGTTACTATGTTAGCACAAACTGATAATGCTTTATTCATACTAGGTTAGCAATTCATTGGTTTCTGGCTTTAAATTTTAGTTGTCGATTAACCAAATTCCAGACTAAACAAAAACATGAGGGTTGAATATTATCAGCTGTTAGCAATACATTTTTAAATACCAGGTTTAAGTAAGAAACAGTTATTGACTTCTGGCATATGACTTATGAATAAATAAGAACTAATTTTGTTCCAGGTCTCAACAATGATTTGGGTGAAATGGGTGCAAATTTGGGAAAATTCAGTTGGACAGTGATTTTTTTAGAATGACCCTCATAATTATTTGTGTCAAGTTCGATCAATATAATTTTGCACACCTTTGTCAAGATATTAAATTCTTGCTGTGTCCAAATTCCATAACTACAAAATTTAATATTTTTCATATATAACAAAACCTAATGAACCTATCAATATTTTACCCGCCCCCCATAGTCATTAGGTTTATCAAATCCACACCTGTCGGAAACTGTTTTCTGTCTGAAGTCCTGTGCATGCACGCTGCCTCCACCCGGACGGGCAAAATATTGACAGGTGCATACAGTAATTGACAGAAGTGTGTATCAGTAGCTGTTCAACATGTTATTCTAGTCCTGCTTTATACTATACATATTATAAGATAAAACCAGAGACATATATAATAATACGTATTATACGTCTCTGATAAAACCAACCCTATTTCTGATATCAAATATATCGATTAACAACAAGTGTATCATGAATTACACAGTCTTAAAGTTTAGTCTTACCTTGAATTAAACAATTGTCACATATTGCTGACTGTCGCCTTTTTTCTGATTAAAGTTGATTTATGTTGGTAGTTTAATGCTGAGAAAGATTCGCTCGAATCTCCCAAATATAGTCTTTATCAATTCTTCTTTGATTGAAGACAGTTTCTAATTTCCAGGTTACCTGTAATTACATGATAGTAAACTTTTATTTAAAATTTGTTATTGATAATCTAAGTGAATGAAAATTAACCTAGTCATTACCATTCCAAAACATTTTCTGCACATAAAAGATAAGGTCCAGGTCCCAGGTGATCACCAGTCTTTGAGCTATTACCCCGTAACGTTCTTCCCAACTTTCTCGAGATATTTATGATAAAAAAATAATCATGTAATGAATACATTAGTATGTCAGCATAATTGATCGTAACGTGCATTTAAACACTAATCAGCCCTCTTTTCAATACATAATAACACACTAGAGTATTATATGGAGATTTGTGCTCAAGTTTTATAGCTTCGGGGCTAGAACTCACAGACTCAGAAATATAGGTCCAGCGTGCTCAGATTCGAGCTAAAAGTATTGTTAAGGTAGGAGGAGATACGTGAGTTTATTAAACGGGCTCTAGTACACAGTGATATAGTTTCAATTCAATAGTAAATAGTTATATCACTGGCGAATGCTTAAATGTAGCAGGTACATTTGATGTGCGTATATATATGAATGATATATGAATGTTATACATTGCAAGTACCTGAATAAAGATACAGGTAAAAGTGTCTCATATTAATGTATTATTAATTACAGTATTGCTTTATAATAATTTATAAACATAAATACGCCAAATATGAGCTTGTAGAATAATCAAGTTTATAGAACATGCGTTCTACAAAAAACCCTTAAAACGTTACTTCTTACCTTACTGTTATACAAAAAATAGGACGTAAACATTTCAATTACACATGAACTGATTCTATGACAAAATTATACACAGACTTGATTGAGAAACTAAATGTAATCCAGGTAGTAAGACTAGTTTTTTTTTAAATATTAAGCATTAATCTACCTTGGCAGAACTTAGCTACCTATCAAGTCATTTGATAAAAAAATGCTCATTTCAATTTGTCTCTATGTAGCACGCACTTTCAACTGAAGCTGCTGTTCTTGACTGAACGAGTTTTAAAAGAACATCCTCACCTACGGAGGCCTAGTTGAATGGAGCATGTAAAGACTATTTATCACCCGTTTTCCTATAACCCACGTATTGCGCAAAAATTGTCTAACATCTGGAATAGGAAAAGTTTGTCGCAGAATTCTCAAGAGTTTCATGTGCTTAACATCATAGCAACAGTACGCGAGGGTATACAAAAGCGACCACTAATGTATGAGTTATATACATGTTGTAAAGCCCTATTTTGTGTGTACATTAGAGGGATCATTATAGTCCCGTTGAAAATGAAAATCCCAGAGAAAGCTTTTTTTACAAAACTTGTTTCAGCCTTCTGTTTCATTTCATATGACAACCCACTTGAAATCAAAACATTCAACACATATTTCAAACACAAATTCCACTGAGCCAAGACCAGTCCTGTTAAAACGACACATTTGGAGTAAGATGTTTCTTTAAGGGGCATAAGAAGCAGTACCTTGGGCTAACTTTACACCTGTCTAGACTAGTGTTTCCATGAGAAGCAAATGTTTTTTCAAAATATACAATAAAGAGAGGAGTTTTACTTCCAATCACCATTAGGGCTGCAATAAGTTTGCTATCCATGGATTATACCTCTCACTAAGAAGAACATTTATCTTAAGTATTATCTTAAGAACACCAAACGCACGGCTTTTACCATTGGCGCATACAGACGCTTAACAAAACTGATAAATAGCAGAGACTCGTTGCAGGACTAGAACCCACATCTCCTGCTAGTAAGTTGGACGCTCTACCAACTCAGCTAATCAGACTAATACATATCAGAAACAATTTAATTTACAAACAAGAAAAATTAAAACTAAAATTGCTCACTAGAAAAAAGACCTTTGGACAAGAACATTTTTCATTTGAGCCATTTAATAATTAATTGACACCCGAGGCGGTCCACTAGACAATAGTGTGCACCAAATTTCTAAGCTCTAGGCATTGAGGTTTCTGACAAGAAGAATTTTTATTTTCCTATGTAAGCCTAATAGCATATAAAATCAAGTAAACCCCTTGGCGGAGTCAATTTTGACCACAGGATCATGATTTAAACAAACTTATGAGAAGTCTACTAGTGATGCTACACACCAAATGCCTAGGCATTGTAGATTCTGACAAGAAGATGTTTTATTTTAATTTTCCTGTAAAAGCCCATGTAAAATCAAGTTACTCCTTGAGCGGAGCCAATTTTGATCCCAGAGCCATAATTTGAACAAACTTGGTATATGTCTTCTAGATAATGCTACACATCAAATATCAAAGCTCTAGGCATTGTGGTTTAGGACAAGAATAGTTTTTTCTATCGGTTGCCATGGCAACTAACTGTGGATTGGGACCACAGCAAAGTTTTGTTGCAATTGATGCAGTAGTTTCAGAGGAGATGCCGTTTGAAGGTAATGCGAACGAACGGACGCCGGGCGGTGAGAAATCCAAATATCTCACTTTGGCACTTCGTGCCAGGTGAGCTTATAAAAACTATATACAACACTGCAGCGTTAGAAATCAGATGACTTGATTTGTATTACTATATTTTATACATGTATTTATTTTGCGTATTTATTTTTTAAAGATAAATTGCGTATACTTTATACCACATCTTTTCTTTATGATCAACTACCCAGTGTCATTCATCCGAACTAAAACATGAACACTTGGTACTATCTGGTCTTTGCGGAACTGAACTCACAAACACTCTACCACCAAACCATGAAGACCCCGATCACGCAAATAAACACAGATATTCGTGTATATATGCGTTTTCAACAGCATTTCTGTTAAATATTGTTACCAAAATGCAATGCTTCACACAATAAAACACCTTGTTGTACAGTATTTTATTAGATACAAAAACCACGTGCACAGCACATGCCTTTATCATTGAAGACATCTCAATATTAGGAAGGCAAACCGCCACTCGTATTAAAGCTTACAACAATATAGTACGTGTACAATGTAACAAATTTACCTGTTCATATGTATGTCGTGACATCCTTATAATTTCTTGGAACAGAATCTCAACAGAACCATCACCTCAGCCGCTCTGTTCCTTCATCGTATGAATGACCAAACTTGACGTCTCACATGACCACATTTTAATTTAAATCTTACACATTGAATAACACGATATAATGAAAACAAATGGCTGTTAAACTAACAAATTTTCACGAATGATAAAAATGTGCAAGAAACTCGTGCGAACAGATTGAATGTACAATGGGCGGTACAGGCTTATGTTTGGAAGGGGCGTAAACCTACACTTTAATCACAGCCGGGGTTCAAAATAGTGTACATCTCCTTTCATGAAGTACAGTGATGAATCAACAGACGTTATATACTAAAAGCCTAACTCAGCAACTGTTTTACTTTAAGTATTGTTTAAACGAAGACTGGTATACATGGTAATTCATTTCCGGATTTTAGAAATTTGACAACGGCTCCACTCCTGTAAAATCTTTGTGTATTCAATGAAAACTCCGGACAAAGCTATAACAAGAGCTTGTCACAGGGGTGAGGAATACCCACACACACCACTTTGACAAAGAATTTTAAAATCTGAGGTATCAAGGTTTTTCAGTTATGTTACTATAGTATTTGCTTTTACTTAAAGATGCAAATTCGATTTCGTCCGAGCAGCAGTCTTACGCATGACACAATCAAACATTTCTGCCAAGTATTTCCGAAATGCATTATTAGATGACAAAGTTACAGACCAGACACAAAAAATATACCAAATGATTCAGTGTGACCTTGACCTTGTAGGAATTGACATGGGCTTGTCGCATGACACATTGCCACATGGTACTTAACAATTTCCCAAATCCACTCTGAGATAGATGGCAAAGTTAATAAGTGGACATAAAAATATACTGATATTTTACCTTTATCCTCTAAGCGTGACCATTGCAATAGAGGTATGGACCTGAGTCTTTCACAAGACACATCGCCAAATACACGGTGGTTAAAAAATAGTCTGGGAACGCTGTTTTGATCCAAAAAAGTCCGAGCCGGTTAACCACCGTGAAATAGCGGTGAACATTTCTGCAAAGGGTTTTAAGAAATTCCACTCATAGATGGCAAAGATAAAGAGTGAACACGAAAAACAAATCCAATTTCTAAGCCTGACACTGACCTTGTGGGTACAGACCTAGGCCTTTTGAAAGGCATGCACATATAAGTGAATATTTCTGCCGAATATTTCAAAAAGGTATTCAGTGGAAACGAAAAAAGCACTGAATATTTACTTTTATGCTTGTGTACTTGATCTTCAAGATATGTAACCGAATCTTGCACGGGAGAGATACCCACATATAAATGAACATTTCTGCCAAATACTGTTAAAATCAACCAATGGGCAACATAGTTTTTTATACCCTCACAAAAGTTTTTGTTTTCTTTTGGGGGTATACTGGAGTCACCTTGTCCGTCCGTGCATACGTGCGTATGTGTTTGCGTGAATATCTCTGCCAAATATTGTTAACATCAACCAATGAACAACAGAGTTGTAGGTCCGAACGGACGCACGCAAACACATACGCTCGCAGCAATTTCAAATATTCACTATAATACTATTCCATATTTGATAAGGACAGCTGATGATAGCGTCATATATTAGATATGCAGGGACAAAGATTTATTGTCATATGAGGAAATTATTTATGTTTACACGTATCGACGAAGCAACCAATGATAACAACAGTTCCTCACTTTTGATCAATACCGATCACGTCTACTTTCTGCACTTTTTTGTGCTAGTAATAATTAAGTTATAAAAATATAAACCAAGCGAACTTATATTTACTGCACTGAGTTCGACAACTATAACGTCCAGAGATGTAATTATATACTAAGTAATTTTAAATTATAAATTATAGGGTAGTTGAGAAACTAAATCGACCGGAAGCGTATCCTAAACCCAGACGTGTGGTAGTAAAACATACTCGTCAGTACCTCAGTGTGTTATAATCATAGATATACAATGTATCAGTACAGTAAACATAATTAAGTTTATTTGGTTTATGTTTTTAAAACTAAATTATCACTTGCACAAAATTAACATAACAAGAGAATACTGTGGAATCATTAATTTCCGTTGGGGATTTAATTTCGTAGATTTCATGGGTCGGCTCATCCACGAAATCAAATCCCCACGAAATTAAATGCAGAAATAAGGCATTTCTTTTCAAAAGTCAAAATCCACGAATTCATGTCCCCACGAAATAGCCATTTTAGAAAAAAAAAACGAAAATTGAGCCCAATGAAAATAAATGAAAATACAGTATTCAGGCAGCATATTATACGATAGTTGTCGAATTTACACAAAATTAGATGTATGTCCTTTCTATACGATTATTTTCTGCTTGGTGTATGCATGTACTAACTGACTCCATCATGTCTTACTTGAGAAACTTGAAACCACTTGGTTTTCAGGATAAAAGCTTTATGCATACATGAGTTAAAATAGACTTCTTATTGACTATACAATTATCATATTTTACATAACTCGTATGTTTTGAATTAATGTTGATCATTTATTGAAATAATGATTTATTTAACTCCTTTAAGGCATTTTACAAATGTCTAATTATAAAGGTGATACAACATTGATTGAATAAAATTAGAGCTTAAACAGTTAATGTTTTATAGATGAGGAAATGGAATGAACGTAATATCATTCTGATCGCATAAGTCGTGTGAGACATAAGAGTCAATCACCCAGGTGATGGGACTAAGTATGTTGTATAAAATACATTTATAACATGATTACTTATGATTTTCTGATTTTTTTAGATCGTTATAGTAACCAACCGTAAGATGCATTTATAATGAATTTCTAGTAGAGCAAAATGTACAATTTTAATAAAATATACAACACCCTTAGTTTATTATAGGTCTAAGAGTCGGTAGATAATTACATACTCCATTTTTTTATTCAGAAAAATACGATAAGGAGCACAAACCGTAAACTGGTTCCCGTTCCACGATGCAGTGTACCAAAGGCTTTGTACACACAAGCCAACGGGAACCAGTTTACACAAACCAAAGAGCGTAGATTTTTAAATGTCAAGTGTCTGTACAAATGCTTTCTACAAGTACAGTGCAACCTCTCAAAACCAACACCATTTCGGAGGAGCAAAAATATGTTGTTGTTAAGAAAGTGTTGCTCTAGAGAGTTTAAATTAATAGTCAAGTCGTGCAATGTGAAAAATCATGCAGTCGTTGAAGGGAGGTTGTTTAGTCTACCACAAAAAAAAAAGATTTTTATAGCTTGCCCATAATAATGTGTAGGCATCTTTCTAAAGGGGCATCTTTTCACCATAGATTGCCAGAGACGCATTCTGCAGCATTTTCCTGTGAGCGATAGCCAAAAATATTTTCATAAGAAGTTCCTGCAGGTCTGCATGTACGTTGTTTAAGCTGTGGGTACTGTGATGATCCATTCTTCCAGTCCATGACCATTCATTTTATTGCGTTTATTTTTTCTGTTGCTAGAAAAAGTGAAGGCACGTGCCTACAGTGCCTATAGGAAGCTACGATAGTGATTTAGAAGGATTCTAATCTAAGATAATCGGCATGTTTACAGTATAATATTAGTACTTAAAATAGATAAGCACTTACAAATTTTATTTATGCAACAAAATGCTAAGGAAAGCTGAAATCAGTAAGCATGCATGTAGAGAAAAATATTAATAAAGACACAAGATTTCAATGGAAAAAAACTCAATGATAGTCAAAATTTGCAAGTCTGCTTAAAACATATCAAATGTACCATGATGGAAGATGATGGAAACAAACAAACAAATGTAGTGATTTGGTAGAGAGAAAAGTCACATAAAATATGTTTTGTGTTGTATAATGCGATTTGTAAGCTATCTTTCCCATACTAAATAAATGCATTGAGTTTTGCAATTTTAATTTAGTTGGTAAAAGTGTACTTTATAACTGGGTGTTTCATTTATCCATATCAGGTACTAGAGTTTGAAGGTATTTTGTTTTCACAACAATCACACCATGGTAAAAAATTTGAATTAAGAATAAACAATACAAAAATATTAAAGTCTGTTCAAAGCTGAAGTCTATGTATGAATTTACCTACCTGATGGCAACAATTTAATCAAGGTAAAATTGTTTTATCACTGATGAAAAAAGTACATAAATTCAGTATTTATCTCTATAGCTAAGGTCTTTTAATTTGCAAAGTTTTTCTTTTGATGATGTTATTAAACATAAAAATTCTTCTTTAAGAAAACTCTTAATTACATGATATCTTGCAGATTCATGTACGAAAAATGAAACAGTGTCATATGAAAATTTAAAACAGATTGCTGTTACAAGAAAATGTCTCAGGGCTATTCATACCATCCGAGGAAGGCAAATCACTTCTGTGGGGGGGGGGGGTCAATGTGCGATGTTAAACATTAACCGTCCTGAGGTTTAATTTTTTAACAACTTGAACAACACTTTAAAGAATGTATTGTAAACATAAAGCAATGACATACTTATCGTATTCCTGGAATATTTTAACATTTTTGAATACCAGGTTAAACATTACTCAATGTATTGTTCAAGGTATGTAGGTAATAAAGTAATAAAGTTTCATAGCAGTCTGGTCAACATTTTTTATGCTGTTTTTTCTGATAGGTAATTTGCAAGATTTAATGACATCCACAATCAAAAACATTCTGTAGTTAAACTTTATTTGACTCTGATATGTAATTTGTAGGTTTCCATTCCATGTCGCAGTGCAGACATCAACAGGTACCAGTTTAATCTACATTTGGTCAGTACATAAATAAGTCCGCATTTAAAATAACATAGCAAGCAGATTTTTGTTTTGATTTACTTTGGTAGTAAGTAATGTAAAAACTTTTGGACGTTTTGGTCTGATTTACTTGAGCGTTATCAAACCATACTGTTAACACAGCGTCTATATATCGTCGGGTTATGTTCAGTTGTTGTGTGTATGTTATGCTGTGTTGTTTCTATAGTTTATAGAACACCACGTATTCGTACTTCTAGAATTTAAGGCTGGGTTGTAAAGGCTGTAAAAAGTAGCAAACTTGCTTTAAATCTGTGTTATAAATTTATTC
Organism: Lutraria lutraria; assembly: GCA_964023205.1. Classification (NCBI taxonomy): domain Eukaryota; kingdom Metazoa; phylum Mollusca; class Bivalvia; order Venerida; family Mactridae; genus Lutraria; species Lutraria lutraria. The sequence continues at coordinate 30,828,606 of OZ026836.1, forward strand.
AGTGGCAATACAGTAATCTACATTTGCAATAATAAAATCTAACATAATTATGATTGTACATTTTCAAATACTAAATATTACAATATCAGTCTTGGGGAAAAACGCTTGGCAAAATAAGAGGTACATTTTATAGACAATAATTTCATTAGGTATAACATATGTAAAATATCCAAATTAAACATTTTAATAAAGTTCTAACGGTAATAAAAATAAGAATTATAATCAAACTGCATTACAAACTTAATTTACTTGCATTAAATATAATTAAAATAATTATGTAAAAATTATTATTAAAACAACATACCTGTAAAAAGTAGCAAACTTGCTTTAAATCTGTGTTATAAATTTATTCAGTGGCAATACAGTAATACTTTGGTCTTTTGCCACTGAACCTTATATACACACAGGAACGCCACGAGGCGATCAGACAAGATTACCAAGACAGTTGTTTATTTACAGGTGACCATAAAAAAAGGGAATTTAAACAATTACGATATAAGTAATGACAATATTTTGACTGATTTGTGATCAGCAATACCTTGAAGATAACAGATAAGACATTTTAACATAGTTAAATTAAACACCCTCAAGCTGAGTTAAATTACATAAGATTGTCATTATTAAAAAAATACAGATTTAAAATTTAAAGCAAATTATATAACGAAAAACATAATTCACAACTTATTTACAAAATATACTAAACATGAAAAATATCCTTGTCACACTGTTATGCATAATGTATTTGTTGTTTTAGACTCCATAGGAATGCTATAAATCGCTTTTCATAAATAATATATTGGTGGTTCTTTTTTGTCAATTGGACTTCTGAAGAGGGTTGGTCGAATTTGGAAGTGCCTTCCTTGGGTGGTATGTATATTTAAATGGAATAGCCCTAACCTAAGAAAGAGCAACATAGTTTGTAGACAATAAGCATTGCATTTGCAAGTTACTTGTTAACTTCCACAGATGTTAGTTTAATGTGAATATCTTCCTAGTAAAGAAGTGTACATAAAATCTAAAAATATTTCTCTTGTACAATACATAAATACATATCAAAGCAATAAATGTTTGCGTTTTAAAATTAAAAAGATGAGAGGTACCAAGTACTGTTGGAATCAATGACCAAATGTATGAATGATGAAGACTGGATGATAGAACACATTAAACAGTACATGAAAAATCTAATAACAACATTACAGACAGAGAAATAATGAAATTAAAGACATTCTATACAAACAACAGCATGAAAACCCTTTTCAACACTAACTAGAACTTGATGGGCTAAAAGATTTACAACATGACAAGGCCAAGAAATTGTATGTTACAAATTCAGCAACAATAATATCAAAAAGACTTTTGAAAAAAGTGGCAGCATGAAAAGACTTTAATACTAACTAAAACATAAAAACCTAATATTAACAGTTACAGGGTTAGTAACTGACCCGATACGGGATATACGGGTCTGTGGAAAACCATATGGGGGCGAGCCCCATATGGTTTTCCACAGACCCATAAATCCCATATCAGGTCAGTTACTATCCCTGTAACGATTATATCACGCAGACTACCTTCCTCATCATCATTTCCAATAAAAGCCTCCATTACAGACCCACTACTTAGATCTAAATTACTCCTATACAGACCTAATTTATTCTGTTAACCTAATATAGGATATATTAGGTCACCACCTGACGTCAAATCATCCAATGACAAAAGCGTATTTTGTAGTAGGTGTGATATAACTAAATACATGACAAGATAAAATAATCATAAAAACAATACAAATACAGCAATAATGAAATTAAAAGACATTTGATAAAATTGACAGCATGAGAAACTTGTTAACATCAATAAGTTAGCTTATATTACTAGAGAAAGGCAACATTACATTAAAGTTATCTAATATGAAAGTGACAAATTGCATGATAATACAATACCAGAAAAGATACTAAATAATAGTTGGTATAGTCATTTGGGAAGAGTTAAGGAAATATGGATTCCACTTAACCATACACAACATACACCTTATACACATTGTGCTCTGGTGATCTAAAAAAGTAATATCAGCTGTATAATACATACATAAAAAGACAGAATAGTTGGTAACCTGCAGCAGTTCTTGAAAGCATAGAAAGCCAAAATCAATTCAACGAATAACCCTAAATGCTGTTGCAGTATTGTTGTCCTTCTTGTGGCTTTTGGTCAAACCAACCTTAATAGGAAGCTTAGCTAATATGGACTCTTCCAATGAATCATTTGTATCCATTTGAACTTCTTCCTGCTACAGAGGCTCCTTTACTTGAGGTGAAAAAAAGAGTCAGTTCCCTTATTTCTTGCTCCTGTTCTACAGCTAGAGTACACACAACAGAATTTTGTTTACTGTTTAGGTCATATTTTTTTCACAGGGCACGTATTATCAACTAACTTCTAGTTGAAGCATGGCTGACGAGTGCATGAAGAATATAAATTAATGTTACTTATGACAACTACATCTCCTTCTCCTTCATACCTTGCACTGCCCCTTAAAACCGTAACAGCATCGGGAGAAAGAAACTGAAACAAAATTAAAAGGACAATGCATTGGGTGCTGGACAGTAATATTTATAGTCAGTATCTATTCTTGGATGCAGAATTATAAAATTCAATTACGGCTGTATTTTTATCTTTCCCAATGGCAGCCTTTGTTTTCAGGTTTGATTGTATATGATACATATATACATCAGTAATAAAAACAGATGTGAATGTTAATATTTAAAACCACAGTCTAAATAAACATGTAGCTGTATATAGCTGAAGATATCTGATGACATGTAATGATAGTGTACATACCTGCACTACTTTAGCTTGGACATTAATTAATGTGCCAATAGGCAGATCTAGCGCCACTAAGATGTTTTTTTTTGTACTGACATTGGTGGTTGTGTAATCATTTTAGAAGCCGTATTGGGTCCTGTAGGATATCAGGAGTGATACTAACATCTGGAATTAATTAGAACTAATTTATTTTGTTCCATGTAGTTTACTGCATACATGACATAAGGAATAAATCACTTAATGAATGAACATTAATTATTGTATAATTCAGTATACTGGCTAGTGCATTTTTGATAACTGAATATTGCATTGCATACATCACGCAAGTGTTTATCCTTCGCCTCCTTTCTCTCATGTGATTGCAAGTCTGTTCCACAATGCCCACACACATGCTCTTTGGCCTCCTCATGATGTCAGCACCTACAATTTTAAGCAATATAAAAATGAATCTAAAATAGTAAATGCAAAGCACCTAAATGGTAACTTTTTCAATGGTTTAATTGAAAGTACAAAAATGTATGTCAAAGTATACTGGATGCAATAACATTTCCAAATCATCTTGTAACGATAACGTGATCTAATTCTGCTTGTAGCAATAACATTTTTTTAGAATCATTCTAAATGGTGTAAACTCAAACACTAAACACATCTACCAAGTGCTCAGGTGAGCTAAAAAAATCTCTTGATAAATTTTCATTGATGCATATATATTATGTCTATGTGAAAAATGAATAATGTAATAGCGACTTGTTAGAAAACAACTAGAAATACATAAAAATACATGAAACTGCCCAACACAAACCACTTGAAAAATCTTTTTTTTGTAGTCCTCAAATTCCTTAGGTTGGTCAAACTTCACTGTCAAAATTTTAGGAGTTCAAATTTCTTAAGTAGCAAGTTTAATACCAAAATATAAAGATGTCAAAGTTATGCCAAAGACAATTTTAGGCAAAAGAAATAAAAAGAAGAAAACTGACAAAACAATTTGCCTTACTTAATTATGAAAGTTGAATTTCTTCATATCTTAGAAAAGCAAAAAATCCTAACAGAATTATGCACACATTGTTGCAAAAGGCAATATTGCATGCTGTATTATGATACATATCGTAAAATGCGAATTTACAGTAAAAAATAACAAATTATTATGGTAATAGTTCATTGGTGACAGTGTAGTTGGGAATATTGTGATATTTATACTGTCTAACTGAATTCGCAACATACCAATAAGCCGATAAAACCTCTCAGCTCTATTTGTAAAAAATCTGAGACCCACCTCCATGGTTGAGTCGTTTAAAATCAATGTTCCTCTCACTGACAGAGGGTCTTGGGTTCGAACCCAGCTACCCACCATGTCTCTTTATGTGAGTTGCTTGCAGAGGATGAGAGTCTAGTACTGGTTCTTCCCAGGAACGATGGTTAGGTGAACAGACCACCTCATAGGACTCTGTTGAAAAGGGGCATAAAACCAAATGAAAAAAAAGCTTGAAGCTGGAGTAACTCATCTGCAGAAATAAGATCTTTTTTATCAATAGCCAAGTCAGCAATCTCTATTCAGTTGATACAACCATATAGGACCTTCCAACACTACAAGTAACTTCTTATCAATTCTATGAGATCCTGATTGATAAGAATTAAAAATTCTAGTAAAAATTACTCAGGTAGCATAGTCGAAGTTATAGCAACTGTTGAAACCAGATCACTCTATTACAAGTCCAGCTAGCACACTAACCACTGGACCATGGCTGTGGCGTTATTGCAACTGAGAATGTTTGCAGAGTGTCATGTATTGCGCTGATAATTACAAAGACAATCAATTATGCCATGCCATGGTTGCTTTATAAACAATTGATCACCAAAACAAGTTTGATATTGAATTAAAAATACTCACAGTTCTATAAATTTGCTGTCATACTCCTACTTCTATGGAAAGTTTGGTAAATTATACCACAACGACTTTTATCACACCAACAGTTGCCATGATTCGGAAATTTAATCAGTGATCACATGTTCTAATGATTTCTGGTCTTGCTTCAAGATGTTCCCTAAAATTTCAAGAAACCACAGGAATCTGAAGACTGCTGTATAATTAAATAATTTATAATATTTCAGGTTCCTGAATAAAAACAAATATTTTCATGAGATATATTGGACCAAATGCTATAAAAACAAGGTATGGTTCCCGATAGCGTAGTGAAAAGGATAGTGCACAGGGTACAAGTAAATTGTAAACAAATACCACAGAGTATCGCTCATGCAATTAGATTTAAGCGTTCATCACAAGTTAGGCGATTGTCATGTGACACTTAATGGAAGTAAACTTCAAGAAGCCGGCTAATTGAACAAAAAATACGCAAATTCTTCACTAAAAGAGCTTTCCGAGATGCAAAATCATTGCCAGTTAGTATATCATAGTGTTTTATTATGAATTAAGGCCCATTCTAAGAAGTTATTTAACAGTTCCACTCTGTACATTTATAGTCAGACTCCATAATACCGGTGGCCCCATGATACCGGTGTTAACACGAATCTGGCGATATTTCCAATATTACGCCATCTAGCAGACTGAATGTTTACTGGTAACTTTCCAGAAATTTTATCACTTCAATGTATACAAAACATCTGAACTCTGATGTTCATTTAGTTTACCTCCATTTCACTCTATTTACAGTCAGTTATGAACTAAATTATACCCTTACTCTCCATTCTATATGTTTGTCACTTTTGCAATGAAATATTACACAAATCTGACAGTTAATGACGTCATCAACAAATGTAATCAATTTCGGTGGGAAAATAGAATGACGCAATAAACTTTTAGTCATTTATTTACGTCAAGGACATATAAGTCCTTGTTTACGTGTACACCGGTTGCATGGAGTTGTCTCTTGCAACGATCTTTCAAACATGTACTGATATTGACACTTAAAACATTGATATTTCAATAGTCAGAGTTTTCACCGAGCATGAAGTAATCATAAGATATGAGTGAATGAGTATGCTTGATATTTAATTTTGTGTAATATAAGTAGCAATGCCTTCATTTAAATGACATTTTAATTCTTTTAGTGCACCGGTACCATGAGGAACCGGGTATACAGATTTTGAGCATTTGACTTTTGGCATTTGTAAAGAAGTTGTGTACGTATAAATTTCAATATTTGGATCATGGCAGTGATTTTTCTCTTTGTTCAGTTTCTAATCTAAATTTAGCTACACCGTTCTCGAGTGCCACCTGTATACGTATCCTCGCGATATGCCTTGGCTATTTTGAGACAGTGAGACATTGTCTTCTTCTGCTTTAGTTTTCTTCTGCTATACCTAGTGTATTTGATGCTCTTTTACATTGAAACACCACCAACTGTTCTGAAAGACAAAATCTTCGACCAATTCTAGTAGAATAACTGCAGGAAAGACTTATTGATAGCCAATACAATTATTGAAAATAATAAGGAATATTTGTACACATTCACCGTCTACCTCTAAATTAAAGAGCTTTCGTCTGCTCAAAAATTAAACTGGTTCCCGTTAACGGGTTTACTTATAAATGGTCTAAGGGAAACAACTCGTACAATAATATTAAACATGGCCATACGAGTTACTTCCCTTATTAAATCAATAGAGAATAATGCTAATGCACTTTTTCATATCTTCAAGCGACAACCGCCTGTATTTATAATATACTGAGCACTGAACATGAAAATAATGATATATTGAGGATTTAAACATAAACACCCGTGCCTAACAGGCACAATTTTAGTAATAAATTGGTTTAAAGGTCATTTGTGCTTTAAATCATAAGAAGTTCTATTCTCCGACCTATGCTGTAAAGACTGCGGTTCCGACTTCGACCATTTTGTAACAATAATGGGAAAAATACCGATTTATTTAATAACAGGACTTTATTCATGTCTTTTTTTCAAAGGCATATATACCTACTTTATTCGTTTACTGCTATTATACTAGATATATTATAGATCGCACATTGTGCCATAATCGTCGCAGAATGAACAGATAATGTCGCTATTTTGCGGCTAATCTTTACAAAGTACGGTCTTTTTTCGGCCACATTGCATTTTTATGGGAAAGAAAATAATGTTCCGCATAGTAAGCCACATTGAATCACAAGTTAAAGAAAAAGCGGATAAATTATTTTTGGTTTATTGCTAATATGGCCATGTCGGGACTCATTTTATGTCCCATTGACCGCAGAGTAGAGTTGTCATGGAAACAGCTCTTTCTTTGGAGGTAATACGGTGTCGATATAGAATATAACTCTTGCCAATTGTAAACTAATTAATTTACGCACAAATAGGCATTATAACAGCTAATTACCTAAATAATGCCCAGTAGACAATATCTTTCAACATTTATTGTTTGATTTAGCATAAAAATAGGCCGTAGTGATCTGTAGGGACACGTAAAAGTAAAGACACAAGCGTCTGTAAGGTTTAATAAGGGGAGTAACTCGTATGACCATATTGATTATATTGCTGTACGAGTTGTTTCCCTTAGACTATAATTGACGAAATAGAGCAGACGAAAGCTCTTCTCAATGGAGGTAGACGGTGTTAATGTAGAAATATCCCTTGTAATTTCGAAAAAAATACTGGCGGGCTAATAGCTTTTACCGATAGTATTCTTGTCAAAAAAGTTAAACAAACTATATCAAAATTCCTAGAAGATTATTGAGCCAGATATATTGGATGTCAACGTCAGACAGCGCAACGGTTTTCTTCATGTAGTTTTCCCTTATAACTTCGAAAAAAATATTGGCGGATCAACAACACACTTGGCTTCCTCAGACGTAACGTTTCCAGATGTCCTTGAGAAATAAAGGCCCAATGCTATACGAGTCTGGTCAGACCCAGCATTGAATATGCATCAACCGCATGCAAGGACTTATATACATATATGTAATGGATATAAAAGTTTCAAATAAAGACTAATATTATTTTCTGCAAATCAGAAGTAGGTATATCTTAAATCAACCATGATGATGATTATCATAGAGAATATGAACCACTACTAGGAATTTTGAGACGAATCGGAGTGTGGAATGTTATTGAAGACAAACTTTATTAACACACAAAGTTATTCACACATGCATTCATGTTACTTTGTTAATTACTTGAAAACAGTACATTAACGAATTTGTTGTTTTCTGATTAATTACTGGCAGTTTGTTTGCATTAACAGTTATATAAACTAGTGATGACTGCCAAATGCATATCTACCGGTATATATATATATTTCCATGAGGTCAATATACAGGAATCAGCCATCTTTAGAATATACAGCTTCGTCGTGGAAACATATCTATCCAATGGAGTTACTTTTGTATCTTTGTGTTTGTTCTTCAATTCACGTATTAAAACGTTCAGTTGCATTCATTACAAACGTTAAAGAATAACGCACATGCGCAAATGAAACCAGCACATGTATAAACTACCACAAAAATTACTTATATATCATATAATGACAATTCATCAACAACCCTTGTTGATATAAGAAAAACATACATAAGAAACTAGCAGACGCCATCCTAACGCGCGTGTTAGACGATGAAAAGGTAACTTTTGTTCAGGTCAGGTGCGAGTAAATTTTATTGTCGCAACGATCGAAGCAAACGGCGGTATTTATTTAAGTGAACACCGGTCGACGCACGAGCGTTGTATTGCGTTGTCACAATGTCGTATCACGTTGTCGCATGTCATGGTATGGACGAATGTCGTATCACATTGTCGAGCGTTGTGTCGCATTGTCGAGCGTCGTATCGCGTTGTAATGCGTCGCATGTCGCTAAAATGCAGGACACGACGCAGGACAACGCGATACGACAATGCGACAACGCGATACGACAATGCGACAATGCAATACGACAACGCGATATGACGCTCGACAACGCGATACGACATTGTAATATATCATGCCAAAATTGGCCACTCAACATCACGACATTTTGACAAATGTTGTATCGCATTGTCGTCTGTCGTATCGCATTGTCGAGCGTCGTATCGCGTTGTCGCATTGTCGTATCGCGTTGTCGTGCGTCGCGTTTGTTGGGCGATGGACGACATTCGACATGGCACTAACAGGAATCCGTAGACAATATACCTAAACAATGTTTATTCGCTTATACTTTCGTTTTCTTCATGTGCAATCTCAGCAGGGAGCTTCATGTATGGTCACTTGACTTAGACTGAAGAAAATGAAAATAAGCAAATAAACATTGTTAATTAAGTATATTGTATCAAGAAAATTCGAAGGAAATAGTCAAAGCAATTTTTCATTTATCTAAATAAATTAAGGAGTTTGCTGTTGAGTGTAAAACAAATGTATATATATACTCCAGCAGCATTTTATTTGCAAGTAGAATGATCTTTCAAGGATTTGCTTATCAGGCTTAAATTAAAATTAAGTTTGTTTGCCCTTTATTGACCGACCTGAAAAAATCAAGCCGATTCAAAAAAAAATATTGCAAAATCTGGGAGAACTTTTTTTATACTTGGGAAAATATTCATGTACTCAGTGCTTTCGATAAACATTAAAAGTAATGAAGGAAAAAAAGGTCAAATTCAGAAATAAAACAAAAAATTTTTCCTACCTACCAACCCTCTTCTAAAATTCAGGGTCGGTAAAGGGCAAACAAACATATTTTTAATTTAGACCCCATTGAATCTGACAAAGGACTATTTTTATCAAACTTACTTGGCTTAGAACTTTTAATTATCTTTCGAAATAAATGTAAATAACATTCATCCCTTGAAATTCTAGGGATTACCTGTGATCAAGATTAGAAGTCACCAAAAGTGTTTGATTGTGTGAAGATTAACTGTCAAATTTCCAACTTATGATGGAGTTGTTGAGGTAGATTTCAGTGAAAGTGGAGTGAAAGTATAACAGGAAAGGAATCTGTAAGTTTTTCTTTTTAATTTCTAGACCATAAAGTTTAGTTATTTTACTAAACATATTGAAAATGAATGCCTATTAACTTCTCATCAAACCCACACTGTCCTATAGAGCTGAAACAAGTACTGGAGTACCCGGGTATCGGGTCGAGTAAGACTACTATCCGGATACAAAATTACTACTCGGGTACCATTGAAATAGAACACTCCATATTAAACTCATTTTGATTTTTAAGCAAACAAAACATACTTTGATCAGACCTAATCATATATTTTTGTCTACCTTACTGAGCACTATTTTATGACAGTGTGGCCGATTTCTATATCAAATTTAACTTACCAACGAATACTAATCCCATTTTAATGCTTAAGTGCTGCTCTGGCGAGTATGAGTTATTGTTCTACAGGTCAAAATATTAACAGATTTTTTTTTATCTATTTATTTGCAATAGAGCAAAGTAGGGTAATTCCTGTAAAATATTAAAGGTAAGTTAAATCTCATCAAGCTAGTGCTTGCAATGATTTTTGAAAGAGAAAATACCATTGGTCATTTATGACCAATCAGATTATTTGTCACATACACAGAAAGGTAGAGAACTCTGTCTGTGAATCTGTGAATATCGACTCCTTTCTGCTAATATCGACCCCCTTCAAACTTTTTTTACAAAAATAATGAAGCACCAACATAATCGTACTGATAATGACAATGCAACTTGTACTTACATTCATGCTACAATTATATGGAAAACAAGTATTGATTTAAACAATGCTCTTTTTAAATCATGATCATTTAATTAAAATTTAATGAATAAACATTTCATTAATTTAATTGAGTACACACATCAAATATACATCTTTGAAACAAAAGCACCAACTGTCACACGACAGTCCAAGTTCAAAATTCTTTGCACTTCAAAGGTGAATTTCTTCCTTGTCAATTAATGGATACCCTATGTCACACATTAAAAAATATTCAACTAGAATAGTTACTGTCTCCTTTACTGGAGTTAACACAGTCTTCCGCCAAAGACTTTTTTCGAAACACGGCCAGACAGCTTGTCTAATAGCGTCATCTTTATTGCCCCTTTCCAACTCATTAGTCTGCTATGCACCATTTCAATTGCATAAGTCATAGTTTCTGGTTTATATTAAATACATCAATCTGGTTTGACAAAGCCTACTATAAAAGATTAAAGGATGAAGTTTTTGAAAAAAAGTCAATTTGTTTATAATAAAAATTAACATGCAGTTATAATCTAGTAGCATGAAAAGAACAGTTTATTAAACACAAATTTAAAAGACCAGAAATTATGGAACGAAATTCAGCAATTTTATAATTGTCGTGCATATCTAAGTAAGGTAGGGTTGATATTAGCGGAAAAATGAATTTTCATCTGTTACACTCGACCCCGCATGGTCTCCTTCTGTATCATAGACTTATTAGAAATGACTGTTGTTATTTTGGGACCTTTGTTTATTGGCTAACGTAAATGCTACTGTGATTGCGAATATAATATATAATAGTATGAAAGGAGTGACCATGTGCGTCAGCGGTCTTTTCAAACTCCCATTTAATGAAATCAGGCTAAGCTGGAACTGTTCTATTTAAGAGTTGCATGCAAGAAAATTGACTTAGAGCTTAGGCTTAAAAATAAGAATTTAACATTCATAATGGTTTGAATTTGGAACTGAGAAATGCTAACCTGCTAAGGCTAGACTACAATGTAGTATGAATGTACTAGTCATTTATAAAAGATAAAATCATACATGCAGTTAAGACATGACTATGAACATGAAAAATACAAAGATGCATGTTTATTTACAATTGCTTGAACTGATTGTATAAGATACTGCCAAGATTTTGCTTGTATAGTTTCAGATATGGATGAAAAGCAAGGGGAGTAATTAGAGCCAGAAACCAATTCCAGGTCCAATGAAAACAAAAGGCTGGAATAGAAACAAGGAAAAACTACAGATGTACCGCAAGGATTGAATGTGTAGGACAATACGAATATATTCCTTGGAAGTGAAGAGACTGTGGATCAAATACTAGAGGTCAATCAGGATGATTGACAATTTTAATTAACTGCACAATTAATTAGTTTTGCGGAAAAATTCTTGCAGGGTACAGGCATGCATGCTTTTAATTAAGTCAATAAAATTTCACAAATTATTCAGGAATTTCGAATTTCACAAAATTACTTGGTTTCTTGAGCTTTGGGTCGCTGGGGATGACGGCTGTTGAAACTCAACTCAGATACTCAAAGTCATCAAGATTCCATGTTACATATTTATATCCAATTAAAATAGTTACTCAGTTTTGCCCATTACGAAGCAAGCTGCTTGGCAAATCTCTAGCTTAAGAAATTTAGTCTGAGTCAAGGTTGGATATGCTATCCTAAATTAAACTTAAGGGATAGACAAAATTTGGTGTAAAGTTACATCGCTGGGATTAGCTATCCTTCACATTATTTAGCCAAGCTGGCAACTGGTATAAGCTATACTGGTGGGGTAAGGTACTCCTCATCTTATTTGGACAAGCTGTTCATAGCATAATGTCTATCCAATGACTCAAGACTGATTCCATTAGCAAACACATGCATGTCCGTGCCCCGCTGGAATTGACTCACTTTGGAATAACCTAAGGTGCCGCTTGCCACGGCCGTTCGAGGGCAATATGATGTATGATAATACTCCCCTTGTCTATAGTATTAAATAAATACTTAATGTTTTAAAATTGTAAGTTTTTTTCTAAGTATAGCAGTTATAGGTGGGTCTTCGTGACCAGTCGCATTCATATAACACTGAAGGGTGATACAAATTAGATGGGGGGTTCTTTAAGATACAGTAACATGTTATGCGACTTGTCGGGGAGATCCACCTGTACAAAGGTTTATCATAAAAAATAGAGGCATGTAACCGGATATGATGGATTTATACATAGAGTTTAGAATTTGAAACATTATAAATCAAGTCTGAGCAAAAATAGAAAGCTAACTTCGCTTAATTCACCCTTTATTTCACTAGAAAAAAAATTTGGCGGCGACACTTCCATCAACAAAATTCAAAATGGCGGACTATGACAAAAACAATATGACATTATCAATGATAAATGATAGACAGATACAGTCAAGTTAACTGGAGCTTTAAAAAGATGATAAAACAAAAAGGTGGATATATCACAGGGGTCGAAATTACCCTACTTTGTTCTACTATCTAAACTTTTAACTAACTTCATCAGTATTTATGTGATGAGCAGTTTACCGCAAGCAAATTGTCTGCAGGTACATGTATATTTACTTTTATTTAACCACTTTCTTATTAAATCCAGTAGGCAAATTTGGGAGCATGGGGAGGGGAGGCAGGAAAGGTTTGGAAATAGGTTTCTGCACGTTTCCAGTAACGCCAGGCTCTGACTTTACAGACACAGATGGTGGCACACAGACATTGGAAGATTTTTCATGGCAGAGACTCGAGGTCGCAGGTATTGCATTTTGTCTTCTGTTAATCATTAAGAAGCGTGAAATATTGCCAAACTTGGCTTTTTTATGACCTTTGACAGACTGAAATCAAAAGTGATAGAGGTCATCTATATGTGATGACCAACCTCCTTGTCCAATCTGAGCAGCTTATGACAAATCTTTCTCTAGTTATTGACCGGACAAGACTTGGTTACAAACTAAAAAGATTTCATGAACATATTGACCATCCTAGTTGAGGCATTTAGTTAACTTAATTGCATAATTTAATGCAATACATGAATCAAGAACTGGTTTGAACCAATGAATACCTAATCCATGGTCACAAAAAATACATAAAACGGTAATACAGGTATGACAAGACAAGGCTTTTTCTTGAAATTTATGACCATAATAACAAGAATATCATACTAAGAAATTATGACTCTGTGAATACTCTTTGGAAACTACTACGTCAACTTATTCTGTCATAATAATCACAGGAACCTGCTGCAGCAGGACACCGTCTCTCATTTGTTTAGCCCACCATATGTTATATCCTAGCACACAATCGGCAGCTGTTAGTCTACAATGTACAAGATGAATTTGGAGACTTAATAGATTACTGGTAGTCCCTTACATGTTTGACCTAAATAAATAAAAACAATCACACATTTTAAGCGACAATTTCAATGTAAATTGACATTTTTTGCAATAGAAGGTTCATGCAAAATATCAAAAACTATTGTACTGTGTTTCTGAGATGTAAAAATGTGACATTAAATTATATTAAATCATTGACAGATTTCAATGCCTACATATACAAAGTACATGTAGCTTCCCGTGATTTTTCATTGATGGGAAGATTAGGGACAATTTTTTATTGAGTCTGAATTAAAAATTCTATGTTTGCCCTGATGCTACCGATCAAGGTTTGAAATTCTTCCATTTAAATGATTTAATATACAATGTATGTAGGTGCTTATATTAGACACAGACAGCATATTGTTTAAAATGTGGATAACAAAAAAGATGTGTCCATCTAAAATGACTAATTGCAGTCTTCGTTCTGAAACATATTCTAGACCTAAAAGTTGAAAAAAATTTGGGTCGCAGTCATTTTTTCTGGAAGGTCGGGTTTGGGCAAACTTTCATATTTTTTTCATGGCCTTTTATACTTCAGAGAAAATGGTGAACAGTAGAAGTAGTCAAGGATTAATAAACTGTCATGTCAAACACCATTTTCTATCAGCAATAAGTATTGGGTATCACTATACCAATTCAGTCGATCATATTGATTTAGATTCTTTCATTTTGTATAGCAATTAATACAAAAAATAATTCATCATTTTCCAATTTAAAATGACAACACTTATATTACAGACGTCATCAAGTCTTAAAACTCCACACAATCTTCACACATTCTATTTCCAGGGCAGATTATTTAAAAAACCATGAAACAATATTATAGACAAGGCTGATAATATTTAAGTAAATATATTCTATGTAGTGAATAAAGGCCACCCATGGGAAAGACAAAATATGGCCTTCGACAGTTGGCCTTTATATTGAGGTCATTTCGTTCAAAGAAATCAATAACAGTTTTTAAAAGAATGGCCTTAATTCATTCACAGGGTGGCCTTTATTCTGGGGTGACTGTGAATGTAAAGAGAAAGGAAACTGTATACATGTACAAACCTATCACCACAAATATAGTCTCTTCCTTCCATAACTTCACTGAAATATTTCCCAAAGGTTTGAAATTTGAGCACCATTTTATTGATGAGATGTGAGTCTTGGTCTTCCAAATCAGTAAACAACCATTGTATAAATAATACTTCCATTAATTCATCTAACGTGGATGTACTGTACACAATCCAACTGAAAGTAATCAAGTCTGAAGTGATTAGCCAAAATGTATACAAGCACAAATTATTCTTTCAAATCAGTGGATTATATAGATATCATGTTTATTGCATTACAGAGTAATCTACCTTTAATTTCAAAACCATTGTGAATAAGTTGTTCTGTACAAACAACATAACAATATTCACATAGTCTTGATAGTGTCTCTAACGAATATCTTAAACATTGTATGCCGTCTCTACTTCCCTTATTTTTCAAATATTTTAATTGCGTTTTTCATAACGGAGTTATACCGGATGCTTGGTTGTCGGGTTTCATTATACCGATATATAAGAACAAGGGAGACATTAAATCACCAGAAAACTATCGCCCAATCACTCTATTAAGTTGCATTGGGAAATTATTTACATCAATTCTGAACACAAGGTTAACGGAATTCATTGAATCAAATTCCTTACTCAATTGCAACCAAGCTGGATTTATATCAAAGCACTCAACAATTGATAACGTTTTTATTTTACATATTATTTCAGAATACTACAAAATAAAGAAGAAAAAGCTATTTTGTGCATTTATAGACTTTAAAAAAGCATTTGATTCTGTATGGCGTATCGGGTTATGGTCAAAACTTATTAAGTGTAGTATTAACGGAAACATTCTCAATGTCATTAAAAATATGTATAACGGTATTAAATTGTGTCTGTCAATTAATGGCAATAAATCAGATTTCTTTCCATGTCATCGAGGTTTACAGCAAGGTGAAAATCTGTCACCTTCGCTTTTTTCATTTTATCTGAATGATCTAGAAAATTATTTATTATCACATGGTTCGCCATGTCTAGATATAAACAACTCTGAACTAGATATTTATTTAAAATCATTTGTACTGCTGTATGCAGACGACACAGTAATATTTGCGTCTTTTGAGGAAAATCTAATACATTCTCTTGATATTTTTGCTAACTATTGCAATGATTGGAAATTAGATATAAATTATAGCAAAACCCAAATAGTTGTATTGGCGATAGAATAAACCGCAACCGTACTATCAAGGTAAAAGATATCTTGGAGTGCTTTTTCATAAAAACAGGAAATTTTCATCAATGAAAAAACATGTTATCGAACAAGTGAGAAAGGCATTGTTTGGACTTCATCAAAAAATTAGAAATTTAGACCTCAACATCAAATGTCAATTGAAACTTTTTGATAATACAATTGTCCCTATTCTTACATTTGGTAGTGAAATTTGGGGTTTTGGAGATTTGTCAGCAATAGAAAAAGTGCATACAGATTTTTTAAAATGGATTTTACATGTTAAAACTAGTACTCCAAATGTTATGTTATATGGAGATTTAGGTCGAGTACCATTATCAATTGGAATTAAGAAAAGAGCTGTCGGTTTTTGGTTTGAAATGATATCAAATAATTGTAAACTGTCTTCTGTTGTATACAAAGTTATTTTCAAAGACTGTATCCAAAACAATCATAAGTTTGAATGGTTAAATTTTATTAAGTCTATTTTTGATGAATGTGGTCTACAATATATTTGGCAAAATCATTTTTATAACGGTTTGAAGAAAACGTTGCAAACAACTATTGAAAATATTCTCTCTATACAGTTTTTACAAAAATGGCAATCAGACGTCAGTGTTTCTAACAAGTGTTTTAATTACCGTATTTATAAAAAAGAACATAGCTTTGAAAAGTATTTAGATGTTTTAGATGGAAAATTGTTGAGATCAGTTATAAACTTTAGAATGTGTAATAATTACTTGCCTATTGAAAAGGGTCGTTGGTTTAAACAAGAATTCTCTATGAGAAAATGCAATTTGTGTCGTAGAAACGAAATAGGTGATGAATTTCATTATTTATTTAAGTGCTGTTACTTCATAGAAGATAGGAAAACTGTTCTGCATCCTAAACTTTGTTTTAATCCAAATATCTACACTTTCCAAAATATTATGAACACAGAAAAGAATAAAAATATTATAAAATTGGGTAAATTTATTAGCAAAATTCTTGAGCATACAAAAAACCCACCTGACTAAATATTATTCAACATAACTTTTTTTTATATTTTATTATGTATTCCGATGTAAATCTTATGTATTCTCACTGTATTTAATTCCTTACAGTTTTACATACATGTACAACCTGGTATACTATTATATATGTTAAATTCATACTGTACACTCATTTCATATGTATATATATGCTGAGTGAATGAAATAAACTTGATATATAATATATATAAAATACATGTCTTAACCAAGAGGAAATAGTATCTATATATTATTTTCTATTTTTATGAATGGACAGCTGTGAATTCATCATCTCATTAACTGTGTTAGCAGCCATCTCAGGAAAAAAGGTCACCTTGTGAATGAATCGATTATTTAGGACATTATGACCTCCGAATAAAGGGTCTCCTGTAAATAAAGGTCACATTTTGTCTATCCCACAGTGGTCTTTGTTCACCGGTTTTACTGTATGTACATTTCTGTTGAATCTGAATACTTTCGAAAAATAATACAACACTTTAGGAACAAACAGATACCGAACATTTTATGATATAAACATACAAAATATACAAATGTATATACAAACTAGAGCTTTGTGACTGAAGCGACTATAATACCCCTGCCACCGCTTTGACACTAAGAATGCTATAGTTCACTATAAGGCTAAGTTCAAGGGCACATAACTCTGGAATGTGGGAATCACTGAGCATGGAAATTATGTCTTGCACATCTACAGTACACTTCATGGTGATCACATACATTGTATTCCAAATTTACTTGCAATCGCTTTACACAGAAGAAAACTACATGTGTTGATAGACAACAAAATGATATCGAAACAACTTTTATATTGAGGAAGATGACCAATAAGAACTGCATTGTATATATTGTAAATAACCATTCAAAACAGTGAATTGATTAAAAGGATGAAAGAAATGTGAACAAACCATCAAATTGATACTGTATTATACGAGGGTCATCCGTAAAGTTCGTGGACAACCTAACTTTTTTTAGTTATAATGAAATGATGGTTTCAAAAATGTGTCATGGTAATAATTGACACCTATTGTCTCAATTTCTATTTCTAAATTGTCACCTTTCCATGCAGTCACTGGTTACGAGTTACCAAGGCAACCCTAGTCAGCACCTACGGAGCATTTTGATTTTTTGCAATAAAGCGGATTCATTTTGTTGCAATCTTTGTGCTGTAATTTGTATAACAAGAGGGCCAAGATGGCCCTATATCGCTCACATGACAATCACTGTTCACTCATTAAAACATTGTTTTGAACCGGTGACCTAGTTTTTGACCCCAGACCACCTATGTTCGAATTTGTCTTACATATCATTAAGACAAAAAGTCTGACTAGGTTTAGTGAAGATACGATCAAAATTTGACATCTACAGTGTTAATAAGGTTTTCCTAAGATTTGACCTTGTGACCTGGTTTTTGACCCTAGGTGACCCATATTTGAACTTGTCCTTAATATCATTAAGACAAACAATCAGACAAGGTTTGGCCAAGATCCAATAAAAACCATGACATTTAGAGCTTTTACAAGATTTTTACCTAAGATTTGACCTTGTGACCCAGTTTTTGAACCCGGCTGACCCATGTTCATCCTTGACCAACATATCATTGAGGCAAACATTTTGACAAGGTTTGGTGAAGATCCAATTAAAACTGTGACATCTACAGTGTTAACAAAGTTTTCTTAGATTTGACCTGGTGACCTAGTTATTGACCCCAGATGACCCATATTTATACTTGACCGTTATATCATTAAAACAAAAGATTTGACAAAGTTTGGTGAAGATCCAATAATAACTGTGAAATCTACAGTGTTAACATGGTTTCATAAGATTTTACCTAGCGACCTAGTTTTTGACCCAAGATGACCCATGTTCGAACTCGTCCAAGATATTATGAAGACAAACATTCTGACAAGTTTTCATGATCATCCAATCAAAACAGTGACTTCTAGAGTGTTCACAAGGTTTTCCAGCAATTTGCCCTAGTGACCTAATTTTACTACAGAAATTACCTATTTTCAAACTTGACCTACATATTATTAAAATAAACATTCTGACTAAGTTTCATGAAGATGAAGTCAAAACAGTGATTTCTAAAGTGTTCACAAGGTTTTCCCTTATTTGGCCCTGGTGACCTAGTTTTTGACCCCAAATGGCCCAATATCGAACTCGTCCGAGATTTTGTTGATATTAACGTTCTGACCCAGTTTTGCTAAAATTGAGCCAAAAATGTGGCCCCTAGTGTGGTCACAACAAAAAGTTTGACGACGCACACCGCACGACGCCGGACGCCGGACGGAGAGTGATCCTAATAGCTCACTTTGTCACTTTGTGACATGTGAGCTAAAAATAAACGGAAGTGTACAGAATAATGTTGGACGCCGTAGCAAATATTCGTGACGTTTGCCACAAAATTATAACGTCATTGCAAGCGTAATAATGAAGTTATCGAGCATGGAAGAACTGTCCTCATTTGAATTCATTATAGAAACTAAAGACGACGTCAGAGTGTACGGAGCAGCGCGCTGCTACGAAGTACTGCGTAAGGCTGGGTCTACACCTAAGCAGACATTAAAGTTCATTTTAAGTGATGAAAATTCTAAAAAATGTTTTAAGATCATTGATATTTAGGTGATATTTTCATATTTGCTTTGAGAAATTAGCATGATGTCCATATAGTCCAGATTTGGTACCGATGGATATAGTGATCTACCCAAAATTGAAAAGAAAACAATTTAATTGAACTTAGAAAATTAGAATGGCCGTGGGCAGTTTTGCTAGAACATGTGACGGTAGCTGGAATAACGATATATTCTCTAAATGGATGAAAAGACACAAAAATGCATAACATTTGCGTGCCGGTACTTCAAGAAAATGTGATTATATGTGAGTATAACGTCATGACGTCGATGCGAAGTATGTTGAAGTGCTCCTTAGATCTATATGTGTGTTTGATCTATATACCGTATATTTTTTATCAATCAGTATTTCGCTCTGATATTTGGCATGTCTTTTGTCAATATGTTACATAACATGTACATAAAATTTTGTCATAATACATACATGATTAGTCTCATTAATAAGACTGTCCACGAACTTTACGGATGACCCTCGTATTATTGAACACTTCCAGAAGAAAGAACACAAGATGGTGATTTGTTGGACTGGCATACAAGAACCATGGGGTACTAAATGCCTGAAAAAAATTGATACATAAATACTAAGAAAACTGCAATTTGAGGACACATCCTATAGAAGAAAAGCCAAAAAATTTAAGACCAAAAGGAACAGCAGACCAGAGAAATGTAAGCCCTCCCAAAAAGGTTTTATGAAAGTAAACGTGATAAATTCATAACATGATTATGAGCATTCTAATTGAAGTCAAATATGTTAATTAGTCATTTCACTTTTAATATAAACTTGCTATGTGCACTCTTTCAAGGATTTCAACTGAATGACTTTTTATCTATTCATGGGATAAGCTTTCAGTAATCCAGGATGTCACGGTAGATGATTAAGCAACCTAGATGAACAACGGCATCCAACAAGGCTGAGAAATCATGCAGTAATATTTATCGATTAGCTCGAAGTATATGGCAAAGATTTTAATAAATCCTTCTATGATAAAATCAACAAGCAAACTTAGACGCAGTAGGAATTAATACTTCACTATAAGCTACAGAGACCATGTTGCCATGGTGAAATATTCAGTTAAATGAGCAAATGTTCTTAAAATGATATTCATGAGACATACTTGATTATCATGAATAAAATACATACCTCCAATAGATGCAGTAGTTTCGTGCTAGCAACCATTGACAATGTCTTCAAGTATGGGGATACTGTGAACAAGAAGTTGAATAATAAATCAAAATACTGTCACACCTGTGTACTAAGGCCACTCTTAGGAAAGTCAAAATGTGACTTTTATTGACAGGTGGCCTTTACTTAGTGGTCATTCTATTCTAAGTAATCAATGATAATTTTCAAAATAATGACCTTTATTCCCAGGGTGGGTCTTTATTTGGAGGTGGCCACTAACACAGGTTTGGCTGTATCGGAGAATGAAATTATAATACAAGACTAGTACTGTCAATCCAGTTAAATGGTTACCTGTGAATAAAAGTCCCCTATGATCAACTCTCACTTTTTGTTAATAAAGGAACTTAAAAAACTTCTGAATGAAAAGGCTTTATTTTCATAGTTCAACTGCATGTTTTTTTACCAAACAACATTGAATTATTCATTTTATTCAATATAACCAGAAAAGGGACATCTGCCAAATATTCCCTCACCCCAAGTAACATATTAAAACCAACATGAAGGATAATGTCTCTTTGATTGAAGAAGTCCTATATATATAGATGCCAAATACCATCTGATGATCTAGATATCATCCACAAATTCTCTTACAAATTCTCAAGTATTTCAGAAGACATATTACTTACCATTAACTACAATGGTCAATAAACAATCAAACAATGGCTGCAATCTTTGGTGACCAGTTGTGATGATCTTGTGAAAGACCTATAATATCAATATTACATAATATAAATATATATATAAGTAGTAAAAAACAACAATAATTAAGTTATATTTCTTAATCAGCATATTCATCTAATATAACTATTTGCTTCATAGACAATTATACAAGCATGTTTTCATAGTTACAGCTAGTACAGCATTTGTTGTTAAGAACCAAAGTGAATTTTGCCTGAATTTTTTTACATGGATTACACTACCAGCATACATCAGCTATAGTTGTAGTCTTGAATCAATCAGTATAGTAATATAAATTTATCAGATATGCCAGGGGAGGAAAGTACATTACAAATCTAGCAAACACATCATTTTAAGTAGATCTCTTTGGATCTGAACATTTTTGCATAGAATATAAGTCTGACAACAGAAAATCCTCTGTAAAGGAAAGAACACTACACCCATGTTTTAACCTCAGTGGAGGTTAAATTATATTATTTAATTATTAATATATTTATATAATATTATTATACATAATACTATCACTTACAATAATGAGGAAATCAGCATGAGTTCCTGTGAACACAGGTATATCCATAGGCACTCTAACAGTGTATGGTTTGTTCAATCTAACACCAAAATTTCTCTCACCACTAAGTAACAGTAGAATAAATACTCCAATATGCATTAAACCAACTCGAGCTGAAATATAACAAATAACCAAATGATTTACATCTACAGAAAGATACACCAACTGAGGGGTTATTAGAAATGTTTGAAAATGTATTTCCAATTATGGTTACAACAAGCAAAAACAAATCAAAGCATAGAACTGACAGACTGTTGTAACACCCCTTCCCTATTGCCTATAAAAGTATGCATATGAACATTAAAAGCATGATTTTTTTATAATAAAAGGCTATGGAAGTAATATCCTCATATAAATCATCACAGTGAACTACTTTTGATGGACAAACTTTGAAGCTGCCACCACTTGATTTCTTTAATTAATTCACAATGTAAGTAAACATTTCTTATAATAAAACCTTGGGGTTACAATCATTTGCTTAAATAAAAATAATTTAATGAAATTTTATTTCTTTATATCAGATTAAAATAATATTTTAACATAAAAACACTTATACAGATATCAAGATAGCTATTGATTTGTGTCACATCTGGAGTATTTATTTATATTTCAAAACATACAGCAGCTTGTATCCTATAACGTCTTGTATGTGCACCTTTTTATGAGGATAATCAGAATTATTAAATGCAGGCTAGAAAAGTCCAGAAGATCAACATTTTACAAGTTTTAACTAATAAGACACTGAGACACATACAATTCTATTGACATGATTTTTATATCTAAAAATTGTTAACTTAGCTGTGATATATCAATGATATGACACCAAGAAGTCTGATGATTTAAACTCCTAAATCACTAAGCATTACAGCTATAATCTTTAGCATATCATAAACCACACTAGAAAGATTCATCTAAATAAAATAAACTTACATTGATCAGCCCTGGCATCATTCAAGTAGTACAAGATTGGAACCAGTATATCTAATACATCACTACTCTTCAGTACATAGAACATGAATTTCTGAAAATAAGACAAAGGGTGGAATCGAGACTGGCTATCAATGAGCCTAATTAAGTAAGTATTTTAGTCAGTTTGAATTTTTATATACTGGCTGTTCAAAACTTCATCAAGTTTGGGTAATTTGCTTAAGACAGTAACCATCAGTCTACATGAAAGAGACTCAATGGAGATAGGGTGTTAGACACTTTAGCCACCTGCTACTTACCCTAGAATCTGGGACACCCGCAGCAGCTGACAATAAACTCAGGAATAAGTAAGTAAGTAAAGTTAAAGTGATTCATATGCATTAAGTCTTAAGAATTAAATTTAACATAATAGAGTAATTTTCGCATCATTAACTTTCAAAAATAAGAGTAAGATCAAGAAATTCATTTACATTAATGTAGCCAACATCATGAAGCTTTAACTTCAAGAAATATCTGCATTGATAGCCTACCTTATTTATATCACACATCTTCCAAAAAAGTACCAATAACTCTTGATGGAACTGGATCTTTTTAGTAGATCCTGGTAAATAGGTCTGCATCAGTGGGTTATTTAGAAGTCGTGTTATACCTTTCAATATGAAATGAAAATCCTGCAAGGAAAGTTACAAAATTTATTTTCAATTCTTTCACACATTGCACAATTATAAGACAATTTCATTACTGATTCTGTAACAGCTTTCAAACAACTACTTTTAAAATGCTTTTAAAAAAAAACAGATTTACAAAATACAACAAAGTTAAGGAAAAAATTCAATAACATTTCCGTGTTCACATGGATGAGTGATGGTTTTTCTATACACAATTATGGAGAGGAATTTATATAAGTAATCCTTGTTTTCCAATCCAAAATATCCTATCTTAGTAACTATCACAATTCATGTATGTGTGTATGTTTGAAATATAATTTGAAATAAAGTTTAAACTAAACTAAACTAAATTTCTGTACCTCAGCTTGAGGTTCCATGGCTGTTCCACCAGCTGTTCCATCGACTGATACATTTTGCTGATTGGTTGAATCATTCTCCATAGTGACACAAAGCACCTGCAAAGCAGACTCAACCAGGGCTTCTCGGGAATCCATAAACATCAGATGATTATATGGTAATCTGCAACCAACCAGATCATAAGCACACACAACATTAATCAGAGAAGTGAATAAAGGCAGAGCATGTCTGAAATAAAGAATACTCTTTTTGCTAGATCAAGCCTTGATTCTACAGCAGCCTATTAATACTGGCTTGACTGTCCAATTCATTCCTATCTAAATGCCTATACTGACATGCCATGGACTTTTGATGCATCAAAAAATTGATAAAAATAATCAGTGACTGGCATGGAAGTAACAATCATCACACAAAGATTAAACATAATCAACAATATGAACTGATGTCCAACCATAATTATTTCTACGATAATAATAAGAAATATGCCAGCAACAAAATTAACAAGTATTATGGTAACTTAAAAGCTCAAACTTCTCTTGTGCCTACAGGATTTCAATAAAATGGTATCTTTAATTTCAGTTGATGATGTTATTTAAAGTAACATAAGATGCACCTGACCTATTTTCCGTAGATGTGAAGAAATGAATCCATTGGTTCGGTGTACTATGAGCATCCGCTAAAAACATAAAGTTGGTTCTTAAATTCAATATTTAACATTGTCCCATACAATCAATAGGCATCATCAGACCAGGTCTCAAAATGTTAGCCTTAATAATGGTACTCAGACACAAATATTGTATTTTGTCACTTAATATTTGAGATTTAGCTCAGATAAAACAATGATGATAAATTTACACTGACAATATGTAACTATTGGTAATATAGTGATATCTTTCAAACAAAATAACTCATAGCTAGGGTCCCAGAATTTGGCTGAAAAAATACACAGTTCAATGTTCATACTGAGGTCAGATTAATGCATCATTAATATCATAATTAATTTAAAACATTAAAAGACAAAATGCGGAGCTCTAACAGTAAGCCCTGTCTCAAGCTTAATTATTTTGAACCTAGTTAATAAGTATGAAATTTTTTGGATAACATCACCAAACACCAGACACATTATAATAACAACATGTTACATCCAAATGAAAAAGTAACAAATTTACTAGAACTGACTGACAAGCAACCACATAGAAAAAAAAGTAAATCAATGCCTGTGATCATTTTTTATCATGCAACTGCCATGGTAACTGCATGATAACACATGACCTGAGAACATTATGTGTTCTCAGGTCAATAGGATGCTATAGTAGCATGAGAACACTTTTTGGCTCCGCCCACTCGACTATTTAAATTAATGCGCATATGTTTTTGTGTATTCAATTGTTGTTTTGAATATTTTTCACCAAATTTGTAATTGTTAACAAATGATTTCTTTAATGTGAAATTAAATTTTGTGATCCATGTTATCAGACTCGGCGATATCGTCTAGGGTGACTCGCTAAAGCTCGCCACCCTGGACGATATCACCTCGCCTGATAACATTGTTCTCACCGGACAGTGACCCGAGTTTCTCTATATCATACTCACCTATAGGTGGCAGGTACATTGTCTCAGAGAAACAAGTAAGGAGCAGTTTTATTATCTCACTTCTATTGGAATCATGCTGTACATTATGTGCTGGGGAGTGGGCAAAACCCACCCCAGATTCCCAGATATATTCACAATAGGGATGTAAACGGTTAATCGATTAATCGATTAACCGTTTGTTTGTTCGATTAACCGGTTATTAAATCATTAATCGATTAACCGAAAAAAATAGAAAGAAGCAAGTAAAATATAATAATAAACTATAGAAAAATCGAAATTTTCATTTTTTAAACTTCGAAGTCTATACGCGCGTATTATCTTGTCAATAAATCAGTCGACCAAAGGTGCGAAAAATACGACAGTTGAGCAAATTAACAATTCATTGACACTGACCTAGGACCATTATACACACTGACACGTATATATTGTTGATTGTGTAATTAACTAATTGAGAAGCGATTTTTGGATATACGAGTAAACTTGCTTGGTCTGGGACTTCCTCACAATTTGATAATTGTATCGCAAGTTATATACAATAAGTATGATATGTTATACATGTACTATCGCAGAAAGAAATCGTCTGTCTGGATGAAAAAAAAACCCGTAAAATCAAGGACTTATATATGTATATAAGTCCTTGATGTATGTTATACTATGTATACACGTACGATGTATGTTGTGTGTTACGTTTTACTAAGACATGCTAATAACATCGTCGAACAATATCACTTTTTTCGTCTTTTGCATCTTTATTGATATAAACTGACAACCTTGTTCTTTATTAATTATCTCTGAGTTAAGACACTGGTATGATTTAATTTTGCATCTTTGCATCAAACATAGCCGCTGATAATTATGAGAACGTGTTGACATTTGATACTCAATTGCACATAGTGTGAAATACTTAAATACATCGAGTGGAATCACTATTAAATTCATCATTACACCAACCAACCAATCAAATGATCGTTGTTGTACGCTCCGCCCAGTGTTCCAATTATAACCTGACCAAATTGAGTATGAAACAAGTA
This sequence comes from Lutraria lutraria, assembly GCA_964023205.1. NCBI lineage: Eukaryota > Metazoa > Mollusca > Bivalvia > Venerida > Mactridae > Lutraria > Lutraria lutraria. Next base: position 30,855,349 of record OZ026836.1, read on the forward strand.
TGCCGTAATCTACTTTTTTGTAAACAAAATTATTATTAGTTGCAATAATGTTATTTGTAATTGATCATTGATATATATAAACTGAAAATTGATAGTACATACACGCATCACATTTCAATGGTAAATATATATTGATGAATATATGCATTATCGCATTTCGTGTGATACGTCGGTGTCGCGGAAACTTATGACAATTCATGTTTATAATCACTTCGTACAATTAACATACGGTTAATCGATTAATCGTTCGTATGAACGAACGATTAACCGATTAGTAAAATCTTGACGAATTGACATCCCTAATTCACAACTATCAATGCTGGTCGTATCTTCTGGGTTATCCTGTAATACCAGATATTTGTATGCTGAATTGTGCAATTTTATTGAACTGTCAAAGCTGCATAACTTCACGATCAATGCATACATTTATATTAAATCTTCAGTGAGATTCAATTACTTTCGTTTTTCTTTATACCCATCATCGAATGAACAAACACATTTTTACGATGCGATACATGATAGCATAAGTATGAACATGTAGAATGGGACATTCCTTAACTGTAAAAGAAATGAAAACTATTGACAGTGGTACGAAGCTAAAATAATTACATTCAGTGACCATGTAATTATTCAGCTTTGACAGTTTAATAAAATCGCAATATAACAGCACATAAAATTCTTATCAACTGTTTGTATCCAAAAACATTGTACGAATAAATGAGTAGAAACAATTACAATCAAACTTTCAAAGCAAGTATCATCATGAAACTTCAATAAATAACTATAATACAGGTATAAAACTGATAAGAGATTCTTACAGGTCCAGATTTCCGACCAGATACAACTGTGAACTCTGGACAGAACAGTAAATCCTGAAAAATAAAAATCTTTGTTAACACATAAACACATCATTGTACCTATTCAATTCAATATCATTGCACAAATGGGTAAATATCATCAAAATGGTTTTATTGTAATCTAAAAATAACTAATACCTACTATCTAACGAAACAATTTATTGATAAACATTGAATTCCAAAGTTGGATGCAAGAAGGTGATCATATCCATAAATTTATCAAATTCAAAATCATACATATACAGAGAGCATTAAGTAATGTCTGTGCCAATGGTGGACTCTCATTCTGAAAAACAAAACTTACGTTTATGATATTTTCACATGTGGTATAAATTATATACATATTTACAAGGCATTTATAGTATGTGTACCTATTCAAATGAGTGTTTATCGTTTATTAATCTTGATGTAACTTAATAGCTTGTCAAAAGGGCAAATATGTTAAGAATACAGCAATCTTCCTATACTTCATTTCAAATAAACAAAAAAACACAACTCAGATGAGCATAAACACAGTAACACTTACTTTAGTATCTTCACTTTGACCTGGTAGTGTTGACCAAAAGAGTCCTCTCCAATCTGGATCCTCAAATATATATGGCAACACTCTTGTTAGCAGTCAAACACAGTTCAAAACTGTAAAATAGAATTTTATTTTCTTGGATGACATATGCAATACAGGACATATTTATTCATATAACTTGTCATTGAAAGAACATGAAGCTGGCACAGAAAATTAAACCAATAGATTTAATAAATCATTGATTTCGTGCAATATTTTTTCAATTTGTTATAACAAAAATTACATGAAAAAAAGTAAGATAATTGGCATTTATACTTTAGACCACTTCAACATGCTAAGCGTGAAAAAATTAGCTTAAGAAATTCAAATCAACCTGTCAGAAATGTTTACATGCAAAACAACCAGAAAGTTTACAACTATTATTATTAAGGATAACACACCCTAATAAATACTTTTAATGACTATGAACAAAAGTTAGAGGTACCTTATAATTTGTTATATACACAGGGTTCTCAATAAAATTGAGGCCAGCAAGCCCAAAAGATAGACAAAAAGGCCTGCTAGGTGGGGTCCAGGCATTCCAGCAATATCTTTAAAATTTTGAGATTTCCAACCAGCCCAAACTCGTTTCTAAATGGCTAAATTGGTCTGCGACCAGATGTTAATGAGAACCCTGCATACAAACAATTGATTTATTATAAACTTTCGACCATACTACATTTTGAAATGTTGGACTCGGGTCAGTTATATTTGACATATCATCGTAAACTGATAATAATGGGAGGTAATATTTATAAATAGTACTCTCCCCTTTCTATGATTATATAGCATTTTCATGATCTACACAATTCAGAAAAAGCTGCATGTACCAATGGAGTATAATTTACATAAAAGTAAAATAAAATAAGAAGAGTTTAATGGTTGGAAAAGAATGGTTATATAAGGGTCTAATAATACTTAAACTCAGAAATGTTTGAATTCTCAGTATCAGATGAAGTAAATAAAAACAAATAATTGCAGTCTATAACTTGTAGAAGGGTAAGTTTTAATCTTTATCCCCAACTTAGTACTTACCAATTTGCTGTTCCCTCTGAGAAGGGCAACCACTCTCTGAGGCTGATACTAATTTCTCTACAGCTTTATAACATAACGTAGCTAAATTTGACAGAGGTTCTTCCCTTAAAGCTCGTATTTCTGCTGCAGGTATCAATGTAAACACATCTTGAACACAAGTCACACATACTCTCTGACCAGAACTGTTCCCAAAATGCTTCATCACTAGCTTCTATTGGCTGCAAGAAAACAAAATCATAACTCCTTGTTATACCTGGTACTTTTGGACCATCTCTTTCTTGAATACTCTTCAATTTTGGAGGTATCGAAAATGGGTCAATTTTGCTAAATGGCGGTCACTGATCACAATTTTTGTTTATTGGTCTGTTATTCGTTGTTATTTTTTTACAAATTGACCATAAGTGCATTGAAATTACTAGCAATAAATTGATTTTTAAGATATAAAAGCAAGTTACGCATATATTTGTATTTTTTGCATATAAGGCGTTTTGAAATGCTTAAGGTATCGAAAACCCGTCAAACAATGATACATATTTCTAATGACATTTCCGATATTATGCTGAAACAACTTATCTAGGTCAACATCACAGAACAATACCTACATTACTTACTTACCTATCAACAAAAGAGCAGACGAACACATTCATTCAAAAATAGCAGGTTATGAAACTAAATAGCCAGTCCAATGACTGACCAATCATAATGACCGGCATCACTTTTAGCCAATCAAATGGCCAGTTTTACCCAAACTAGAATAGACCGACACTGTACTATATACTAGTAAACTCATAACCAAGACTTAAATTTGTCTAGAAAAAAATGTACATGTATGTCAAAATATACCTTCATAAATGATATAGGTGAAAGGTGTCAACTATTTTGCCTATGTTTCAGACTACCCTTAATTTCAACATTTTCCTCATAACTCTGGAAAATATAAAACGATCTGCTTCAACAGATGCATGAAGAAGCTTCTTAAGCTGTTGACTTAGATTGATACTGATAGTAAGAGAAAAATTCCATCACTAAAAATTTTAGTAAAATATGGTAAACAAAATTAATTTTAAGTCCTGAGTTTTGTAATGGTAGCCAGAACCAAGGACTTATACATGTACGTATATAAGTCCTTGCCAGAACTAGACTAATGTGTGAGGATGATATGTATGTACAATGTATGACTCATACATACAAGTCACATTCTTTATATAAAAATAAAGAGGAAAATCGTAGACTTAAACAAAAAGGCCTTGTCAGCGTCTGAAACACAGATTATGAGCCTCATATAAACGTATAGTTCATTCGTGCAAAGAGAAGCTTATACATATGCATATGCTTTCAAAAGAGAATTGTAAACTGCGACGAACACACATGATGACATTACCTGTGTTTTTGTAGTAAGCTGAATAACAGCCTTCCTAAAATTTAATTTTGTGTCAGAATTTCCCATTTTCCAGGCTGATTTTTGTGAAGAACGACAACTCTTTCATAAATAGTCGTGTTTAAAGTCCAGACCAAAACCGGACTTTATTTTCCCGGTTGACTGAAATGGTTTTAACTACTTGTTCAAATCAAAGACCTATACTACTATACAGAGATTAGACACTTCTCATTAACAATGAACGAAATAAAATGTATAGTATAGGTATTTCTTCAAAATGATTGTTCATGAATATAAAAAGTATTAAACTTGTTATAGTTAAAAATATTAGCAAGCCTCTGTTATGGATTTACTGTCTGTACTATATTGACGTCTAACATGCACGATGACGTTAATTAATGTATCTGTTAAATAAATGTATTTCTCTCTTTTCCTGTGAATTTCTAAACGTAGTACTTGCATGGCTCGTTAGTTAGAATGGGAGCATTGAAAAAGCGATCCTGAGAATTTCGAAAAGTGGAATCAAGATTCAAGCTTTGAATCTCGATTCCACCTTTCGAAATTTTCAGTATGGCAGGATCTTTGATTCCATTAGATCACCGATTACATCAAATTAGAAATGTTAATCCCAGCATTCCGTATCGATCTTTATTTCTTCTTGTTTAAAATAAAACTGGTAACTTGTGCATGAACGTAAACATATCTTGGATAAATCTTTACAGGATGTGAACTTTCTACGGTAAAAGTAGTGTTCTAGTTTCGATGAACTGTTCGCCTTATATGATTTGCTGTTGAAAAGGGTAGTAAACAAACATCAACTGAATACATATAATGGTACGGGACATACAGTATTATATGGAATGATATTTAGGTAAAAATTACACAATGCCTGCTTACAATTACAATTCGCTCGTTGACTTTGCTAGCATGCTTACTGGTGTAGTCAGAATCAGCAAGTCAGGGAGGCCATAACCGGTACTGACGAATTTTAGGGGTTAAAGCTTTTGAAACTTGCTAGTGTTAATCCATGTAATGTTTAATTACACTCAGATGACAAGTGATATGTGTAGAACTATTTTTGAATTACAAATACATGCATTCCGTATTTAGCCTACAACGAGGGGTGATGCGTTTCTTATAGGGACGTCATGAAGCTACATATAGTTAAACTAAACTTTTGCAACTTTCGCGGAAAATCATTTGATAAATGACATGTCCCACAATGCGTCTGCGGCAATCTACAGTCCGGGGGCATGTCTCCCCCTCCCTTCAGAAAGGTGACTACACATTATTTAAGGGCAAGATACGCCCCTGACACTGGGTCTAATTAAATCGTCACTAATAAATCGACTAGTAACTAAATAATATAGATTCAGTGCAACGACACAGTTTCTGGGTTTACTTCTGTTTTACGTTCAATTTATAAGTTGTCACAATATATTAATATTAGAATTGAAACAAGTTGTATAGATAATGCTTGTCAAGGTGGACAGTAAATAAAATGAACACTCAACAATTCTGACCTAACCGAAAACCTAGTTTAATTTTACATAAAGACCATGGATTTAGAGGAAGAGAAATATAACAATTTAGTCAATAAATTTCGAATCCTGGCCAAAACAATATACTACCATTAGTTTAATTGGAAGTGGTTTATTCGAGCAAGAAATAAAATCTGCCTTGTGAATATTGGTGAGCCAACAACGATATGACCAATGCTGTTCTCCTTATCGATATATTTCTCTCTTTTTATATATATATAAACTTTTCATTATAAATATATGTATATACATTATTGCCCTGATGAGTCTAGTGACGAAACCGGTCGACCATTAAATAATAATTATATAATACCTATGGAATGTTGATTACTTTTTTCATTAACTATTAATTTACTTGACTTGGATATTCTTTAACATTTATATATATATGTATACATGTATATTATTGGGGTTCATTTAAGAAACATTTTTAAGCAACTACAACATGTATATTGATTTTTTATTAAAAAATAAAGTTAACAAATAATTCGGAACATTTTTACTTTTAATTATATGGCATCTGGTACCGTGAATTTTGAACTTTTCACTATACATGTATATATATTTCATGATGCACTGTTTTTGAATGACACAGGGGTATGATAAAACATGTGTGTTGTAGTGTATAAACACATAAACTGATGGTTATAAACAATGTGAATTTAAATGACTCGATATTGTCAAGGATTTATACAGAGTACATACATGTATGTATACAAGTTCTTGATATATTGTTAACAGTACTATTGAATGATTGTTTGCATACTGTGTAAAGTGAAATTACCGTTTGCTTGAATCTATTTGTGTATAGATATACATGCTGTAATAACAATTCATCATAGACGTTGAAAAGTACAATCAGAGACATAGATCTAAAAGTCTCAGGTAAAATATATTTTAAATATAAATGCTTTCCTGTGATAAGTTAAGATTTTGCGATTGTACCAATCAGGAGTTGTTATGTCGGGTAACCATGATAACAACGATTATCGCCTGCATGCACAATAAATTTCAGGTATGTTGCACGAATTTTATAGAGTGATTTTTTTTGGTTCCCGCTTACTGTATTGAACGTATAATGTAGGGACGAGCGCCAGCGAGTTCACCTGAACCATGACGTCGCGCGCAAAAGACCGCACAAAGTTGTTGGTATTCTAGAAGGAAAGATGTCAATTTATCTGAGGTAAGATTATAATTATTCGTTTATTTTCTGGTTTGAATTGATGTATCTTAATTACAAATGTAGCACAACTAAATAATTTGTACCTCCACGGGATAAATAATTTCAGTTTCAGTGTCTTTAATTGTTATTTAAAACTTCCAGACATTATTTATTCATCAATTTAAATGATTAGAAACCATGTTTTTGTGTTTTCTGACAACAATTGTAGTAATTGTCAATGCATGTTTAAAGGAAGATCGCAGTTGTTTTTAATAAGATACATGTATTTGTTAGTGGGTGGGGTACTCATGCAGGCAGATGTGAGTTGTTGTTGTGTGAACTTGGAGATTTTAGTCTTAATTGTTGACTGATATCAAATCAGGACATGTAATATACTGCAATTTATGCTGAAATTCTGTTCATTTTTTTCAGTTGATTGACACACACACCTTGACATCTGATGGATACACATGTTTGTCAGTTTTACTGTACATATAGTGATATAAGCAGTAAGATGAAGGATAGATTTTACCCAATGATGCTGTAAGTTTTAGTTTTTATCATTCTCTGAGGATATGTTTTTTAATTGAGCTTTTTGTACATGTCTGATGTTAATTTTTGACTTGCGGATGTTGCAGAACTTTATCTGATAATAAGTAATTTTTCTTCTTGCTCAATTTTGTAGACTCATTGTTACCAAACATTGTCATATTTGTTAATAAATGGTACATGTGCTTGCTTTTATTAATTTCTTCTATGTAAGACTATTTAATAGAAATATTTAAAGATGTCACTAATATCCCTTGTATTGTTGTATAATGTTACTCTGTATATTTGTGATGTATTCATGCCCTATAATTTTTCACTTGCAGATTTTTATGGTTCAAGACCTCACTTATTCCACCTGATGTAGAAGCAGCTGACAGAAATAATTCCATCCAGTGGAGAAAAATTGTTGACAAACATATGACTGAAATAGTTCCACCAGTTGAAGAGATAGATGACAGAAATGGTGAGTTGCTTGATAGTTTTACACTTTATGTAATGATAATTATGCTGTAAATTGCTTTCTTTGGTAGTTACCAAATCTTCACTAATAACAGAGGCATTCCGACTTAATTTTATTTTTATATATACATCTTCTTGTGCCGGGACGACATTTCATTGTTGTCACCACTTTTAGACTATAACTATAACTATAACTATATATATATATATATATATATATATATATATATATATATATATATATATATAATGATGCCCACCCTATAACTAACATTTGCTTAGCTTGTACTTGTATGTTATGCTCTTTGTTCATGAACTGTAGTAGTCCTTGTCTTTTGAATGTGATATTGTTTATGTTTTCAACTACATTTAACATCTATATTTGAATGTTTTTGTGATGTCCTTTGCTAAACCCAGTGTTTTTTTGCAGTTTATGGTGACGTGTGTGTTTGCATCATGTATGGAATGAGAGCTGGTTGTTTTTGAGAGGAAGTGAAGATTCGGTTGATTCTGGTAATAAACTCACGACTTCTGGTAGGAAACAAGAATGCCGTGTGAAGGAATCTGTTTACCTTTCTTGTGACTTCAGGGGTTTGCTTAGGTGAGTGAACAAAACTTTTCTAAGTGTATTTATGCAGCTGATATTTAAATTTCCTTGTTTCAGGACACCTTTAATAATGTATAATTGGGTAGGTGGGTGTTATTCGTGACACTTCAGGGTATGGCGTCCCTGCCCTTCTTACACCGAGCCAAACTTTCTGTCACACTAACTCTTCATGTGCCCCTTATTCTGTGGTCGACCTTCTTTGTGTATGTATTCATGATGCCCTCCCTATCCCTATAACTAACATTCTTTTTGGACTTGTATGTGTTGCTGTTTGCTTACTAACTTTAGTCGACCTTGTTTTTGTGTATATATGTGATGCCCTCCTTCTAATTAACATTTGCTTAACATATATTTGGCCTTGTATGTGATTCTCTTTGCTTACTAACTTTAGTCGACCTTGTTTTTGTGTATATATGTGATGCCCTCCTTCTAATTAACATTTGCTTAACATATATTTGGCCTTGTATGTGATTCTCTTTGCTTACTATCTTTAGTCGACCGTATTTTTGTGTGTATATGTGATGCCCTCCCTATAATTAACATTTGCTTAACATGTAAAATTCCCCTTGTATGTGATTCTCTTTGCTTACTAACTTTAGTCGACCCTTGTTTTTGCGTATATGTGTGATGCCGTCCCTATAATTAACATTTGCTTAACATGTATTTGACCTTGTATGTGATTCTCTTTGCTTACTAACTTTAGTCGACCTTGTTTTTGCGTATATGTGTGATGCCGTCCCTATAATTAACATTTGCTTAACATATATTTGGCCTTGTATGTGATTCTCTTTGCCTAATAACTTTAGTCGACCTTATTTTTGTGTATATATGTGATGCCCTCCTTCTAATTAACATTTGCTTAACATATATTTGGCCTTGTATGTGATTCTCTTTGCTTACTATCTTTAGTCGACCGTATTTTTGTGTATATATGTGATGCCCTCCCTATAATTAACATTTGCTTAACATGTAAAATTCCCCTTGTATGTGATTCTCTTTGCTTACTAACTTTAGTCGACCTTGTTTTTGTGTATATATGTGATGCCCTCCTTCTAATTAACATTTGCTTAACATATATTTGGCCTTGTATGTGATTCTCTTTGCTTACTATCTTTAGTCGACCGTATTTTTGTGTATATATGTGATGCCCTCCCTATAATTAACATTTGCTTAACATGTAAAATTCCCCTTGTATGTGATTCTCTTTGCTTACTAACTTTAGTCGACCCTTGTTTTTGCGTATATGTGTGATGCCGTCCCTATAATTAACATTTGCTTAACATGTATTTGACCTTGTATGTGATTCTCTTTGCTTACTAACTTTAGTCGACCTTGTTTTTGCGTATATGTGTGATGCCGTCCCTATAATTAACATTTGCTTAACATATATTTGGCCTTGTATGTGATTCTCTTTGCCTAATAACTTTAGTCGACCTTATTTTTGTGTATATATGTGATGCCCTCCTTCTAATTAACATTTGCTTAACATATATTTGGCCTTGTATGTGATTCTCTTTGCTTACTATCTTTAGTCGACCGTATTTTTGTGTATATATGTGATGCCCTCCCTATAATTAACATTTGCTTAACATGTAAAATTCCCCTTGTATGTGATTCTCTTTGCTTACTAACTTTAGTCGACCCTTGTTTTTGCGTATATGTGTGATGCCGTCCCTATAATTAACATTTGCTTAACATGTATTTGACCTTGTATGTGATTCTCTTTGCTTACTAACTTTAGTCGACCTTGTTTTTGCGTATATGTGTGATGCCGTCCCTATAATTAACATTTGCTTAACATATATTTGGCCTTGTATGTGATTCTCTTTGCTTACTAACTTTAGTCGACCTTATTTTTGTGTATATATGTGATGCCCTCCTTCTAATTAACATTTGCTTAACATATATTTGGCCTTGTATGTGATTCTCTTTGCCTACTAATTTATGTCGACCTTGTTTTTGTGTATATATGTGATGCCCTCCCTATAATTAACATATTTGGCCTTGTATGTTATGGTCTTTGTTCATGAACTGTGGTCTTTCTCGTTTGAATGTGATAATCGTTATGTTTTCAACTACATTTAACATCTATATTTGAACGTTTTTGTGATGTCCTTTGTTTAACCCAGTACTTTTTGCAGTTTATGGTGACGTGTGTGTTTGCATCATGTTTGGAAGGAGAGCTGGTCGTTTTTGAGAGCAAGTGAAGATTCGATTGATTCTGGTAAGAAGGTCGCGACTTCTGGTAGGAAACAAGAATGGTTTGTGAAGGAATCTGTTTCCCTTTCTTATCACTTCAGGGGGTTTGCTTAGGTGAGTGAACAAAACTTTTCTATGTGTATTTACTAATGTATAATTGGGTAGGTGGGTGTTATTCGTGACACTACAGGGTGTGGCGTCCCTGCCCTTCTTACACCGAGCCAAACTTTCTGTCACACTAACTCTTCATGTGCCCCTTATTCTGTGGTCGACCTTCTTTCTCTATGTATTTATGATGCCCTCCCTATAACTAATATCTGTTTTGGACTTGTATGTGTTGCTGTTTGTTTACTCACTTTAGTCGACTTTGATTTTGTATATATGTATATGTGTTCCCCTCCCTATACTTAACGTTTTCTTAACATATATTTGACCTTGTATGTGATTCTCTTTGCTTACTAACTTTAGTCGACCTTGTTTTTGCGTATATGTGTGATGCCGTCCCTATAATTAACATTTGCTTAACATATATTTGGCCTAGCTTGTATGTGATTCTCTTTGCTTACTAACTGTAGTCGACCTTGTTTTTGTGTATATATGTGATGCCCTCCCCATAATTAACATTTGCTTAACATGTATTTGGCGTTGTATGTGATTCTCTTTGCTTACTAACTTTAGTCGACCCTTGTTTTTGTGTATATATGTGATGCCCTCCCTATAATTAACATTTGCTTAACATGTATTTGGCCTTGTATGTGATTCTCTTTGCTTACTAACTTTAGTCGACCCTTGTTTTTGCGTATATATGTGATGCCCTCCCCATAATTAACATTTGCTTAACATGTATTTGGCCTTGTATGTGATTCTCTTTGCTTACTAACTTTAGTCGACCTTGTTTTTGCGTATATATGTGATGCCCTCCCCATAATTAACATTTGCTTAACATGTATTTGGCCTTGTATGTGATTCTCTTTGCTTACTAACTTTAGTCGACCTTGTTTTTGCGTATATATGTGATGCCCTCCCCATAATTAACATTTGCTTAACATGTATTTGGCCTTGTATGTGATTCTCTTTGCTTACTAACTTTAGTCGACCTTGTTTTTGCGTGTATATGTGATGCCCTCCCCATAATTAACATTTGCTTAACATATATTTGGCCTTGTATGTGGTTCTCTTTGCTTACTAACTTTAGTCGACCCTTGTTTTTGCGTGTATATGTGATGCCCTCCCCATAATTAACATTTGCTTAACATATATTTGGCCTTGTATGTGATTCTCTTTGCTTACTTACTGTAGTCGACCTTGTTTTTGTGTATATATGTGATGCCCTCCCCATAATTAACATTTGCTTAACATATATTTGGCCTTGTATGTGATTCTCTTTGCTTACTTACTAGTCGACCTTGTTTTTGTGTATGTATGTGATGCCCTTCCTATAATTAACATTTGCTTAATATATATTTGGCCTTGTATGTTATGGTCTTTGTTCATGAACTGTGGTAGGCCTTGTCTTTTGAATGTGATATTCTTTATGTTTTCAACTACATTTAACATCTATATTTGAACGTTTTTGTGACGTCCTTTGTTTAACCCAGTACTTTTTGCAGTTTATGGTGACGTGTGTGTTTGCATCATGTATGGAATGAGAGCTGGTTGTTTTTGAGAGGAAGTGAAGATTCGATTGATTCTGGTAAGAAAGTCGCGACTTCTGGTAGGAAACAAGAATGGTTTGTGAAGGAATCTGTTTCCCTTTCTTGTCACTTCAGGGGGTTTGCTTAGGTGAGTGAACAAAACTTTTCTAAGTGTATTTACTAATGTATAATTGGGTAGGTGGGTGTTATTCGTGACACTACAGGGTGTGGCGTCCCTGCCCTTCTTACACCGAGCCAAACTTTCTGTCACACTAACTCTTCATGTGCCCCTTATTCTGTGGTCGACCTTCTTTCTGTATGTATTTATGATGCCCTCCCCATAATTAACATTTGCTTAACATGTATTTGGCCTTGTATGTGATTCTCTTTGCTTACTAACTTTAATCGACCCTTGTTTTTGTGTATATATGTGATGCCCTCCCCATAATTAATATTTGCTTAACATATATTTGACCTTGTATGTGATTCTCTTTGCTTACTAACTTTAGTCGACCCCTGTTTTTGCGTATATGTGTGATGCCGTCCCTATAATTAACATTTGCTTAACATATATTTGGCCTTGTATGTGATTCTCTTTGCTTACTAACTTTAGTCGACCTGGTTTTTGCGTATATATGTGATGCCCTCCCCATAATTAACATTTGCTTAACGTATATTTGACCTTGTATGTGATTCTCTTTGCTTACTAACTTTAGTCGACCCTTGTTTTTGCGTGTATATGTGATGCCCTCCTTATAATTAACATTTCCTTAACATATATTTGGCCTTGTATGTGATACTCTTTGCTTACTAACTGTAGTCGACCTTGTTTTTGTGTATATATGTGATGCCCTCCCCATAATTAACATTTGCTTAACATGTATTTGGCCTTGTATTTGATTCTCTTTGCTTACTCACTTTAGCCGACCTTGTTTTTGCGTGTATATGTGATGCCCTCCCCATAATTAACATTATCTTAACATATATTTGACCTTGTATGTGATTCTCTTTGCTTACTAACTTTAGTCGACCCTTGTTTTTGCGTATATGTGTGATGCCGTCCCTATAATTAACATTTGCTTAACATATATTTGGCCTTGTATGTGATTCTCTTTGCTTACTAACTTGAGGCGACCTAGTTTTTGCGTATATATGTGATGCCCTCCCCATAATTAACATTTGCTTAACGTATATTTGACCTTGTATGTGATTCTCTTTGCTTACTCACTAGTTGACCTTGTTTTTGTGTATGTATGTGATGCCCTTCCTATAATTAACATTTGCTTAATATATATTTGGCCTTGTATGTTATGGTCTTTGTTCATGAACTGTGGTAGGCCTTGTCTTTTGAATGTGATATTCTATATGTTTTCAACTACATTTAACATCTATATTTGAACGTTTTTGTGACGTCCTTTGTTTAACCCAGTACTTTTTGCAGTTTATGGTGACGTGTGTGTTTGCATCATGTATGGAATGAGAGCTGGTTGTTTTTGAGAGGAAGTGAAGATTCGATTGATTATGGTAAGAAAGTCGCGACTTCTGGTAGGAAACAAGAATGGTTTGTGAAGGAATCTGTTTCCCTTTCTTGTCACTTCAGGGGGTTTGCTTAGGTGAGTGAACAAAACTTTTCTAAGTGTATTTACTAATGTATAATTGGGTAGGTGGGTGTTATTCATGACACTACAGGGTGTGGCGTCCCTGCCCTTCTTACACCGAGCCAAACTTTCTGTCACACTAACTCTTCATGTGCCCCTTATTCTGTGGTCGACCTTCTTTCTGTATGTATGTATGATGCCCTCCCCATAATTAACATTTGCTTAACATGTATTTGGCCTTGTATGTGATTCTCTTTGCTTACTAACTTTAATCGACCATTGTTTTTGTGTATATATGTGATGCCCTCCCTATAATTAACATTTGCTTAACATGTATTTGGCCTTGTATGTGATTCTCTTTGCTTACTAACTTTAGTCGACCTTGTTTTTGCGTATATATGTGATGCCCTCCCCATAATTAACATTTGCTTAACATATATTTGACCTTGTATGTGATTCTCTTTGCTTACTAACTTTAGTCGACCCTTGTTTTTGCGTATATGTGTGATGCCGTCCCTATAATTAACATTTGCTTAACATATATTTGGCCTTGTATGTGATTCTCTTTGCTTACTAACTTTAGTCGACCTGGTTTTTGCGTATATATGTGATGCCCTCCCCATAATTAACATTTGCTTAACGTATATTTGACCTTGTATGTGATTCTCTTTGCTTACTAACTTTAGTCGACCCTTGTTTTTGCGTGTATATGTGATGCCCTCGTTATAATTAACATTTCCTTAACATATATTTGGCCTTGTATGTGATTCTCTTTGCTTACTAACTGTAGTCGACCTTGTTTTTGTGTATATATGTGATGCCCTCCCCATAATTAACATTTGCTTAACATGTATTTGGCCTTGTATTTGATTCTCTTTGCTTACTAACTTTAGTCGACCTGGTTTTTGCGTATATATGTGATGCCCTCCCCATAATTAACATTTGCTTAACGTATATTTGACCTTGTATGTGATTCTCTTTGCTTACTTACTAGTCGACCTTGTTTTTGTGTATGTATGTGATGCCCTTCCTATAATTAACATTTGCTTAATATATATTAATTTGGCCTTGTATGTTATGGTCTTTGTTCATGAACTGTGGTAGGCCTTGTCTTTTGAATGTGATATTCTTTATGTTTTCAACTACATTTAACATCTATAATTGAACGTTTTTGTGACGTCCTTTGTTTAACCCAGTACTTTTTGCAGTTTATGGTGACGTGTGTGTTTGCATCATGTATGGAATGAGAGCTGGTTGTTTTTGAGAGGAAGTGAAGATTCGATTGATTCTGGTAAGAAAGTCGCGACTTCTGGTAGGAAACAAGAATGGTTTGTGAAGGAATCTGTTTCCCTTTCTTGTCACTTCAGGGGGTTTGCTTAGGTGAGTGAACAAAACTTTTCTAAGTGTATTTACTAATGTATAATTGGGTAGGTGGGTGTTATTCGTGACACTACAGGGTGTGGCGTCCCTGCCCTTCTTACACCGAGCCAAACTTTCTGTAACACTAACTCTTCATGTGCCCCTTATTCTGTGGTCGACCTTCTTTCTGTATGTATGTATGATGCCCTCCCCATAATTAACATTTGCTTAACATGTATTTGGCCTTGTATGTGATTCTCTTTGCTTACTAACTTTAGTCGACCCTTTTTTTGTGTGTATATATGTGATGCCCTCCCTATAATTAACATTTGCTTAACATGTATTTGGCCTTGTATGTGATTCTCTTTGCTTACTAACTTTAGTCGACCTGGTTTTTGCGTATATATGTGATGCCCTCCCCATAATTAACATTTGCTTAACGTATATTTGACCTTGTATGTGATTCTCTTAGCTTACTAATTTTAGTCGACCCTTGTTTTTGCATGTATATGTGATGCCCTCCTTATAATTAACATTTCCTTAACATATATTTGGCCTTGTATGTGATTCTCTTTGCTTACTAACTAGTCGACCTTGTTTTTGTGTATATATGTGATGCTCTCCCCATAATTAACATTTGCTTAACATGTATTTGGCCTTGTATGTGATTCTCTTTGCTTACTAACTTTAGTCGACCTTGTTTTTGTGTATATATGTGATGCCCTCCCTATAATTAACATTTGCTTAACATATATTTGGCCTTGTATGTGATTCTCTTTGCTTACTAACTTTAGTCCACCTTGTTTTTGTGTATATATGTGATGCCCTCCCCATAATTAACATTTGCTTAACATATATTTGACCTTGTATGTGATTCTCTTTGCTTACTAACTTTAGTCGACCCTTGTTTTTGCGTATATGTGTGATGCCGTCCCTATAATTAACATTTGCTTAACATATATTTGGCCTTGTATGTGATTCTCTTTGCTTACTAACTTTAGTCGGCCTTGTTTTTACGTATATATGTGATGCCCTCCCCATAATTAACATTTGCTTAACGTATATTTGACCTTGTATGTGATTCTCTTTGCTTACTAACTTTAGTCGACCCTTGTTTTTGCGTATATGTGTGATGCCGTCCCTATAATTAACATTTGCTTAACATATATTTGGCCTTGTATGTGATTCTCTTTGCTTACTAACTTTAGTCGACCTGGTTTTTGCGTATATATGTGATGCCCTCCCCATAATTAACATTTGCTTAACGTATATTTGACCTTGTATGTGATTCTCTTTGCTTACTAACTTTAGTCGACCCTTGTTTTTGCGTGTATATGTGATGCCCTCCTTATAATTAACATTTCCTTAACATATATTTGGCCTTGTATGTGATTCTCTTTGCTTACTAACTTTAGTCGACCCTTGTTTTTGCTTATATATTTGATGCCCTACCTATAATTAACATTTGTTTAACATATATTTGGCCTTGTATGTGATTTTCTATGCTAACTAACTTTAGTCGACCTTGTTTTTGTGTATATATGTGATGCCCTTCCTATACTTAACATTTGCTTAACATATATTTGGCCTTGTATGTGATTCTCTTTGCTTACTAACGTTAGTCGACCCTTGTTTTTGCGTGTATATGTGGTGCCCTCCCTATAATTAACATTTGTTTAACATATATTGGCCTTGTATGTGATGCTCTATGTTTAACTCTTCCTGCATTTTTTGGTGATGTGTGTTTTTCATCATGTATGCAATGTGAGCTGGTTGCTTTTTGAGAGGATGTACAGATACGTCCCTGGACACCTTCAAGGGAAAACAGCACCATGAGGAGGATGATCAGCGCACAGATTGATGGCAAGGTCTTTGTCTCAATGGTGGCCACGGTCGGGGTCAACGTTTGCTGCAAACCTACCTAACGTAAATACTTTTGTTTCTTGACATCTGTACTTTTATTGGTGCTGTTGAATGAGCTAGTTTTCTGCTGGCTTCTTTTTGTCAATCATTCGGTCTATGTGATCTGTTTAGCATTTTAGATTAGGAGCATTTTAAGTAGTTAGTAAGGTGTGTAACCATGTGTAAGTTATATGTACAAAAAATGAATCCTCCAGCTCTGTGCTGATGAGTGTGATTCCTTCATTTCAGCAGTGGAATATGTTGTCTCTTGGATGAAGACCCTCAACGAGGGAACCCAACAGCAGAAGGAAGCTCAGCACACAGTTTGATGGCAAGCTCTTGTCTTCAATGGTTGCGAAGATTAGGGCTAGCGGATGCTTCACAGCACCGAAACGTAAGATTGCTTCTAGACATTTATCCTTCAGATGGAACTGTTGAACTGGTCTGTGATCTGCTTGTTTCTTTAGTCAATCATTCTGTTTGCATGATCTGTATAATAAAAATTGTTGTGTTCAAGCTTTCTAAGTTGTCATGAGTGTAAGATATATAGATGATGCCAACTGATTCCACTGGCTCTGTATTTATGAGTATTTTCTTTATTTTAGCAGTCGGATGTGTTGACTCCTGGAATGAGGCCCTCATTGATTGAGGGATACCAACTTAAGATGGAAGCTCCCCACTTTTGATAGACAGGATTGCCTTAGTCTCAATGGGTGCCAAGGTCAGGGTGAAGTAAAGTGCCTAGCGTCTTAACGTAAGTGTTCTTGCTTGATTCGGGACATCTGCAGTTTAGTGGGCGTTGTTTAATGGGAGTTCGCTTCTTTTATTCAGTCAGTTTTAAAGGTTGTATCTAAATGACTAGTTATAATTATTTGTTTTTGATGTTGACTTGTGATTGTAGTATTAACTTATGTTCTTAAATTCTTTTTACATGTTGTTAGTCCAAAAGATGAAATACTACAGTACAACAAATTCATGGTATTTAATTTGTTTTATTTATTACAGATAACAGTTCAGCAGACAACTTACCCTAAAGAATCTTCTAGAGTTGTTGGAAACAGAAGAACTCGTAGTGACCGTTTCAAGCATTTTATGGGGCTTTAAATGTAATATAATGTTCTAAATATTTGAGATGGTTTATTAAATGAGATAGGTAGCTTTTACATTAAGTGAACACATGAGTTATCTAATATTTTTGCTATGTTGGCTAAAAATGAAGATCCATTTTGTTTTACAATTACAATTTACATTCATTATAGTGAGTGTATTAATTTTGACTTAGCTTTATATTTGTAGTTGTAAATTCAGCATTTTCTGAATATTTGTTTCCGGAATATATAAAACAATTTCAGTTGTAGATTTTTGTATAATCATCATACTGTCAAACTTAAATTTCGCATTTAGAAAGAGTGTGGCCCCATATGCTCTGCAATCTGAAACTTGACATGGGGTACAGGTTTCCAGATATTTTTTCCCACAGGGTTTTGAATTCTGGTTTTTCCTGAGCCATTCAGTTTGCGCACAGTTTTTCAATAATATGGCAGGTTATATCATTAAATGTTTTATTTGAAGATCTTAAAGAAATAATAAATGTTATGTAAGTGACAAGTATGTATTTTGTCGTTATGAATAAATATTCAATGTAAATTATGTTTTTGATGTTATAAATAAATGTAAATTAAGTTTTTGTTTGTTTGTCCTTTCTTGACAGTAATGGGATGTACATTTGAAGTGATATCATGTGTTGGAGTACTGATTTGTTTAGAACTTGCATACTGTGATATACTATGTGTATGTCCAAACTTAACATTTGATAAGTTACCACCTATATTTTTTCAATATTATTACTTATCTCTTTCTTTCGCAGATAATCCAAAGATTTAAAACAGTTGTTAGTTTGAAAGAAAGCAGAATTTTAACTAAGTATCAAAACACATTTAATTTAATTATCAATGAATATCACAAAGGCACTTAGAACAAGTAATAATACTGAAAAAATATAGGTGGCAACTTAATTTTGTTAAGTATATATAATTGTTATCCAAATATTATACAATCCTGTGAACACATTGACAACAAGCAAACATACAAACAAAAAAATGTATTCAATAATTCTAAATACAGTTTAGTTACATAATTAAAATTCAGATGTCACATGGCTAAAACAGTATATGTTATCAAACCAATTATAACACATAAAATACCATCGGGCGAGATGTATTTACAACTTCAGATACTGCCCAATTTGATATGTATTAATACACTTTACTTTAGGTAGTATTTAAAAATAAGAATACTCAACTTGAACTAGTTTTTAGCTCGGCTGTTTTCAAGGAAAAAGTCTAGCAATTGTGATCACAATAAGATCACCTTAAGGTAGCTCATAACTCAGAAACTGTAAGAGATAGCTTGCAACACATGAAACATCATAGATGGATACATCTCACTGAGGTGGTGAACAGACTAGTGTTGGCACCACTTGTGACACTCTTGTTCGATATAAAAATACTTGGCAGAAACATTCTACAGAAATTATTTGAACACAGCATAATATTATGGTGCAGTGGTACAAGTATTATACATGAACAATCAGACGGGTTAAACAACACAAAATGATAATGGCACCAGGATCTATGTTAGTTAACGATTTTTATACAAACAGAGTCTATGAAGGGCCCCCATGGTCAAGTGATTATGGTTTAGCCACTGTAAGTTGGATTCCCACATGTGACCAAATAAAACTTGACATTTGAGAAAACAGTTGATCTTTTTTATGATTATTATAATGTTGTTTTGTCATAAACATGATCAAAATCATGAGTTTTATATGCATCCTTACCGAGCATAGAAATAAGTCCAGATATTAATAAGCATATTCGTGTCCTTCAGTATATAACTTCAGAAAATTAAATAGAAATATAGTCTTACAAGAATAGAAATTAATATCATTGCTAACAAAGCTGTTGCACAATGTTATACAAAAAGTTTATCATAAAGATGAATATAGAAATGAGATGATCTGACTTGACGGTATTGTTTGGGGAAGTAAATTGTGTTCAAATAAATTTTGGTAAAATTCTCATTGCCCTGAAATATCAATATTTAGGTGCTTAAATGGATCTCACCTTCTGTGTCTTAATTATGAGTTGGTGAAGACAGACAACTGTTAATATTTGGAAACTAAACGATTGTTCAGCTTTTCATAGCTGTCACTCACATGGCGTGCATGAATTTTGATGCAGACCAAAGTTCTGTCCTATGCAATTATTAAACTAGTTCCCATTCCATGATACAGTACATGCAAATCTTTGTAAGTTTAATTTCCATGAGTACTTTCAGTGATTTGATTTTGATAATAAGGTCTGTTCTAAGATTTGTTTTTGTTAAATGATTGTTGTTGACTTACTGATTGAATGCTTGATATGTTGTGTCAGTAAGCATCATATTATTGTATTTATGTGACATCACATTATTCTGGGCTTTTTTTTATTTCTCATGAAGTACACATTATATGAACTATGAATTGTATTTATCAACTCCCTAGAATATTCTGTACATAATCCACATGTTTGAGATTCTTTAATATATGTTTATTGTAATAATGATGAATAGAAGGTATTGTCTTATATTGGTTTGATTTACAGGGACCAGGTGTTCGCAATCATTGGATAAGACTACATTAACTAAAACAATTTCTCTTAAAGTGGTCATATACTGTTTGTGTTTGTTAATATATAAATATCTTTATCATACCATGTATTTTGAAAACTAAAATGTAAAAAAAAATGAATATTGTCTTTAAAAATATCCTGACATCAATTTTATGAACGATTCATGCACAGTAAAACACCTGAAAACAGGACACCTTCCGTATTTGGCCAAAAGTCTAAAGAATTCTGATTTTTGGAAAATTCTTGATACTAAATTCCAAAATCAGACTTGAAAAATTGACTGATTTTGTGGGAATTCCAGTTTTCAGGGGTTTAACTGTATATATAAGTTCTGATTTATGTTTTGTATGGTAATGTTGGTAATGCTGTACGGTATGTTTATGTTTTTTTTTATTGAATAGTATGTATCTATGTGGTTATTTTATAGTTTTTCATAATAATAATAAATTATGTTTATTTCAACTTAGTGCTTTAAATGTACGTATGTGGTTATTTCACATTGGTGCTTTGTATGTATAATGGTAATTTAACTTGATCCTCATTGCTCAGTATGTACATGATGTATAAATGTACATTGGATAATTGGAATGACTAGGAATACGTGCCCTGTTAACTCAACAGTCTAAATGTCTTGAACTAATTGAAATAGAGCAATTCTAAGAAGTCTGCAACCACTAGAAGCCGACACTTTTAACTTACAAATATCATACTGCAAATATATGTAATGAAACACTGGTCTTTTAGATAGGTATTCAAACATGACTTCATATGCTCTGAACTTGATCTGTCTTCCATGTACAATCATATGATTTTAACTAAGATGAAACAAGCAAGACATATATAGATCAATTGTATTATTCTTTATCTTGCAAGTACAATGTATAAAACATATGTACATATACATTAAAACATATGTAAGATGAGTAAATAAATATATAAATACAGTCATTTCAACAGATAAATGCATACAAAATAAATAAATAAATATATGATATAAATAATAATACACATGATAATAAAAAAAAGAGTAGGTTAATATATACTACATATAGTATGCAGAGATACAGTACAGATATAACACATATTTAGACTAAACTTCAGATGTGTCTTCTACACTTCTTGGGTCTGTACGAATCATTACATACAAGTCGTGTTTCAGAACTGCTCTTTTGAACTTGTCCATCTTCTACTTCAGTATCATCAGTTCTTTTTCTTTTTCCTAACACAATATTGGTATCACTGTTGGACACTCTAGGTGACACAGTAGGTATGAATCTCTTTGGTTCATATGGACATCTAGATGTGAAACCACATAGCTCTGCTACTGGGTTATTGGTATGGTTGTTGAGCCAGCAGCTCACATGCTGTTTTGTTGTTTCTCTTCTATGATATGGACAGTACAGATGTGGCTTTCTCTCTAATCTGGCAATCTGTTTTTCTGTCATTTTTACAAGGACCGGATATTTCTCAAAATTGGCTGGAAAAAAAAATATTCATCAAATTGCAAAAATTAATATTTAAAATTACAATAGCATAAAATACTTGTGGTGTTGATAAAATGAAGAATATTATACAATCAAATACATAATTATAGTTTCTATTGAGATCCGTTCAAAATGACAGAAAGTTATTTAAATATCTTTAAAGTAAAGTAATTACAGTTCAAACTCTTCAGAGAGACCCTCTCTTGAGCAACAACCTCCCTTCAACAACAGTATAATTTGTTCCCACTGCACACTCTAACTATTGATTTACCGTAACCTCTCTTGAGCAACAACCTCGATCTCAACAACTACATAATTTTGCTTTTCCCAAAGGATGTTTCTCAGAAAAAGTTGCACTGTATATGTAATAATAGCATTCGCTTTTGTGATGCAATATCACATTATATACAGATCTAATCTCATTGAAATTGTACTCACGTTGGAATAACATATATCATAAGCTTTTTTCAGCAGTCTGTCATTCTCTTTCAGTTTTTCATAGTCAACTTTCTTCATGTGTAAGTATCTGTAAACCTCACCATCTGTAAAGAAATGCATAAGCCATTTTAAACAAATTAATGGTAGAAAGGACAGGGTATAATTAAACCAAGGACTCTACAATCTGTAATTTAAGTTCTAAAACTACATAGGTATAGTGTCCCTGGTAGAACTTAAAATTAACTTTTTGTAAACTGAAGTACATTTAATTTAACCTGAGGGGACCAATATGTACACATTGGTCCTAGATTTAACTAACTGCAGTGTTTGCAGGAATATTGGCAGTTCTCCAGCTGGGTTAACTTTAACAACATGGCGGTGAGCCCAAGTAGAGTTCAAACAGGTATCCAATCGGAACTCCTCGGCGTTTGTCTAATGAATTTCTCAGTTACGGAAATGCCCGAGTAATTATGATTGATAGGTATTCTGAGGGTCCAATTCAAGGCAGGATCTATGCATTTCTTCGATTAATTTCTTCGATTAATTTATTACAGTAAATTAAAACTGTTGCTTCAATTTAAGGAAGTACAAATTAGCACCCAAAATTACCATTCAGTGTAACTCTTCTGGTCTTGGCATGGAATCGGTCAGCCATTCTATCAAGGTCAAGGATATCGTGATCGCTAAAGTCAAGGTCACACTGTGTTGATGTAGAATGACTAGCTTTGACTTCATTGTCTCCATAGATTTTTAGTGTTTTTTTCCATACCAGCCAAATTCTTGTCTGAAATTCAGAATAAATTCTTGTATAATAGAAATTATGGGTGAATTTTTTTAGCTCAGTAGGTGGAGCAATTTGACTTGCAAGCAGAAGGTTGCTGGTACTATTAATCTCAATAATCTGATCAAATATATCGGTCCCAAATATACTAAATCATTGGTTACAGTTATACAATCTAAGATACTGTACAATGTAATCTATAAATGCTACGAATAAAAACATTGCATCATGAAAACTGTCAAATCTCAGATGGCATCTTTTTACAGTGCATGGAACAAAAGCCAAAAATCAAAAGTCGCCATAAAAACTTTTTGAAGAGTATTCGGATAATTCAACTTCAAATTTGTACAAAACTAACCTAATTATAAGGGATGTGGAAGTAGTTCCCTCCACAAAACTTGTGAAATAATATGCCGACAGACAGACCACCGACAGAGCGACTCCAAAATACCCCCTCGCAAACTTTTTGGGAATATAACAATATTAAGATGATGATTTATATACAGTGTAACCTATCCAGAGCGGCCCTCTCTTGAGCAACAACATCTTTTCCTACTGCACAATTTAACTACATGTACATGTTTTAATTTAACCTCTTAACAACAACAACATAATTTTGCTTCTTCCAAAGGGTGTTGCTTTGTATAGGTTGCACTGTAATAAAATATAGTAAAATGAAAATAATTTACTTATAGTATGCTTCCTTGTCACATCCTGGGCCAAGACTGTCATATACGTCAGCAAGATACATACATATAGCACCAGATTCCAGAATGCTTTGTTTGCCATCAATCTGTAAACATGGTACTGTACCATGTGGATGTATCAGTCTATAACCTGCTTGTATATCTTGACTTATATCAATTCTGAGTGATCAATTCAACATCTTGTAGTACACCCAGTTCTGAAAATAATCAATCTCACATTTTACAAGCTACTGTACACTTCTAACAATTGAGTGAAAGTGCATATATTGGATTGAATGATTGTAATTTATACATATTACCTACATGTCAACTTGTGAGGTATGATTAGAGAACACATAATAAACCTAAAAGAAACAGAGCAGTGATGTAGCCTTGTAATTCATTAATCTTAAATAAATTTGTGTCATTTAATGTTAAAATTAGAAGTGTGTCCAGAGGACACAAATGCTCTGCTGAGAGCTAAGTAAAAAAGGGGCCATAACTCCTGTGAAAATGTTTGGATTTTAACGGGAATCATTCTTGAACTGTATTCTATTATTAATCATTTCTTCAGGTAAAATTTAAAACCAATCCATGAAATGTTTCTTGAGTTATCGCTCAGTAACCAAAATTTTAACAGTCAGACAGAGGTAACACTTTTATCACGCCCTAGCCCCACCATTCATCGAATGGCAGGGGCATAACAAGGGGTCTTGCGTGGACAAGTAATGATAAATATTAGCCCTTCAAACATGTAGCTGTAATTTTAAACTCCACTTGGGACAGAATGTCGCATGTGAGGAAGCTAGCTGTCCAGCAAGTTAACAGAAAGTTGATATGTGTTCTACCCAGGCATAAACCTAGATTCTTCTCCATCTCTGGAAAAGAAGCCGATTGACCCTGGCTGTTGTTGTGTTGAATCATAAAGAAAAAATTATTTGCGTATAAAACATTTGATCAAGTACTTCTAGTAGAGTTGATAAGCTGCATATCAAATTACAATACTGAGTAAGTTAGCTCTTTATTAAAAAGAGCTTACAGGGAGATTTGGAATTAATTGGTGGAATATGAGTAAATTTTATCACTTTGATTGATAACAATTAATTTCAAATATTACCTGTAACTGCCCATGAGAGTGCAACATTATACAGACTTTTGGGAAATTCAGGTTCATAGGATATCAGTATCAGTAGTTTGAGGGAATATTAAACAATTATGATGGGGCCATCCTTAAAAAATGTTGGTTTGAGGTCCTGAGGCTATCACTTTTAACAGTAGGTAGACATTTTTTTGTAAACAGTTTTTTTGTAATGAACATGAAAACTTGAAATAAAGATCAAAAAGGCATTTGTCTAAATTGTTAAAAAATGGTAAAGGAATTTTAAATGAGTTAGTGTGTAACTGCTAACCAAACTTGACCAGAGTCACAAATTGTTTTCTCAAAAAGGTGAGGGTGCTAATTAGGAAATATTCTGTAGAAACTAAAACAAGCAGGCACCAGATAAACCACAGAATGATTTTACTATTATTCTAAGACAAATGTTAAATATTAAAAAAAAATAACAATCCCTTTTCTGCAATGGGTGTGACATTTCACTGACTGTCAAATTGTGATCAATATTTTTATGAGAAACTGAAGTGCTTTATCTCTTAATAACAGGTGGACTTGGCTGTAAGATAGAATATATCTTTACAAACACAGTATTGCTACCTCATTGGTAGGTGTTTAAATGCTTTTGTTCTTTGTTTTAGAAGTTGTTAATATTGTAGTTTGCGATTCTCTTTAGGCATAAAAAACATTGTTTCTGGTTACCAGTTGTACCCAAAGTTTTTTGACGACCCTCGACTTTTCATTATAGGCCTGAGGAACAGTACATCCCTGATATCAATTTTTTTACCTTCCCATTTGCTTTGAAAAGTAAAAAAAATAGCCCAAAATAAATGGAAACAAAATTTCGAATCTACCGGTACATGTACCTACATGAACCTATTTTCAATGAGCATGTAACCAGAAACAAACATGTTTAGACCTTATCCTGTGTCATGATAATTGTTTTAGATAATATCTAAAACAATTATCATGACACAGGATAAGGCATATGTAAGGCAGACATTTGACCAGTGCAGTTTTTTCAGAAATCCAATTTCAGAAAAATTGGCCAACTAAAATTACATATTATTCGAATTTAGTAAATTATCATAGAAGTGTATAAAACTTAAAATTCATTCAGCTAATCTCTTTGTTTCGATAAATATTCAAATATGAGTAAAAAATGAAAAAAAAAGAAAATAAACAAATTCCATTCCGTCAGAAATATAAGACTTTATTTCATTTTTTATATATATTTGTATTGACAATATATAGATAGAAACAATTGTTGAACTTAAGTACATCATTCATAAAAAATACATACATATTCACTAAATAATATAGAACTGTAAATGACTGCAAGTCAGGTAATTTTACAGACAATTAAAGACTTTGCATTGCATGACAGAAAATGACAAGTACAAGTATTACATGTATACAATCCTGGTTGATTATACATTAATACAGAAATGCTGCTTCATTCAACTGAAATTGATGCCAAATTACAGATCTACAAGACTGAAACGACAGATATTGAATGACAAAGTTTAAAAACTCATTGCTTAGCAATATCTTGATAACTATATTGTTGATATCAATAATTAACACATGTATACAATAACTGATAGTTACTGTTTCATATGTCATGTTCACAAACATGTGCAAATCAAAAGATACTTCAGAATGTTTATGAAATTGAGAAACTGATTAAACATTACATTATAAAATTACAATATTTTTACGAAATTAATATTTTTCTGCACCTTATCTAATTGTCCTTGACAGCAATCATAGAAACCAAGCTAAAGAAAGGTTTGAAGTTTTTAAAAATAGTAACATTTAATGATTTTAATCACATTGCAGACAACAAAAAGGTGTGTATGTGTTAATACCAACTCAACTTCAGCCATTTTTCTATGAAATTAAATGACAAAGTTTTCAAATTCTCAAGACAAGGTGACCTTACACTGAGTAGAAATATTGAAATTTATTGTTACCACTTCTAAACAGAATTACTTTTATTCCACAACATTAAAAAAAAAGTCATGTATACTCCATTTAATACAAACAGAATTGAATAGATAAGTGCCAACCAATATCACTTTAGAACCAAACAAAAACATTTCATTGGGTTTGATAGGCTAATCAACAGAAAAATAATGACTTCATTTACCTCCCCTTTCATTTATTGGGGAAAATACACTTTCACTCAGAGTTGTAGCATAATAGAACCAACCAGTACCAATACTGTAATTTGTAAACATACTCTTAATTGAACATCAAAGTCAGCTTTTTCTCAGTAATAAAACAGCCACTTTCCATATAGCCTCATGCTATTCAATCAATGCTAATATTGTCATCATCATCATCTTCAGGAAGAATTCCTCTCACTTCTCCAGTATTTTTATCCCTTATAATTTTTACCTCAGTATGTGGTAACATTCCATGTTCCTGCAAAAAACTTTCAACTTCTGTTGCAAAAAAATCTTCACCAAATTCATCTGACAGGCGAATATAGTTTCCAATTAGTTGACCATTTTTGTAAATCAACAAGGCAGGCACACCACTATCAGAGAAGCTCCTACTTAATCTAGCTTCAGTTGCTTTTATTCTACAGAACTTAACATGGGGGTATTCTTGAGCTAAACATTTGATGCAGCCATCCATAGATTCACATGCTTCGACATTATTTTCAAACACATGGACAATCACTTTTACGCCTGATTTCTCCTTGTCAATTGCCTCAATGAAACTTGATTTGTCTAATTCAATGACCTTGCCAAATTTAGGCACTGTTTCAAGAGCCCGTCTCATCTCTTCAATTCTTTTTTGACGATACTCTTTCAAGAATTCATCTTCAATATCTTCAAGCTGTTGCATGAAAGCTTCATCTTTCTTCTTTTCCTCTTCATCATTCAAGTGAGACCTGAAATTTCAAAAGATTTTTATATTGCTCAGAAAATTATTTTTAGATCTTCATCAATCTGTTGCTAGTCTATAAATGCAATGATTTCCTTTCAAACCTTTCATTTTTGCCCTTTTGTTTTGCTTCATGTTGGTTTTCTTCTAAATGCTGAAAAATCCTAAGACATATCAGGGACTCTGATTTTGTAATATAACGTCCATATGGAAAGATTCAAGTAATAATTTTTAAAGATAAATGCTGATGCGTCCATGATATTGATAAAAAAAAATACAAACAGTTAATATTGTACAACTTTCAGCAAACCTAACAAATTCACGAGTGTTTCTCCTTACTTGCCTTCAATTCGAATTTCCATATATAACCTATATGTTTAACATAATTTTCTGACTTGATTTTCCAAACTAAACTTCAAAAGAAATGAATCATTATTAATGAATGACAATATAATACTATTACTAACCTGCAAGACAGTTGGAGTTTATTCATCATTCTCTTACGTTCAAGTTCCTGCTCTTCACGTTGTTCTGTTTCAAGACGTTTGAACTCCCTCCAATCATTGATGACACCTTTAGGACCAGTGTTAGCACTTCTACCACTGTATTCAGTCTCAGGCTTTCGGTCAGGAATAAAAGTGGGCTGACTTGCTGAAGCATTTTCTTTTCGGTCACCATCAGAATTATTGCCATCTCCTTCATCTTCGCTACTGCTACAGTAATTGTCTACTTTCTCCCCAAGCAGTTTATCGTCTAAACTCAGCGCCATAACCAACACTTCAATAGGTAAGCTCAACTTGAAGTTTAAACAATTAGGAAGTCAGACAACATTAACATAAGCGGTGATACTTAGAGTAACTTCCCTTAGAAGATTAAAACAAAGGGAAAGAACTCGTTACCTGCAAGTAACCATTCGCAGCGTTTCAAACGGAAGCTGTCAAACCAGTACAGCTTCATACGTGGTCGCACTTGTGTCTTTTTGGATTTTCTACGTAGATAAACAAATGACATCGCACTAAATGTCAACAGTCCTGCAGCAAATCCATACAGTTTTACGTGCATTGTGATAGCTACAGACAAAACAAAGTAATCCGAATGCAATTGTAAGTTTCACAATGAACTTTTTTCATGCTACACCTGCCAAGTTGTCTAGAAATAAAAAAAAACTCTTGGGTTATTAAGTTTATTTTGTATTATTCTTCGATTTCATATATTGGGTAAGATTTGAATTTGTTTTTGTAAAACTAATTATACATACATTTGTTTCTGAACAATTGACGATTCAGTTTAAAAAATGACTGATTTCAGTGATTGACACAAGTTACGAACGATATCATTTGTCAGTCTTGACAACTTAAGTTTTCAGATTAAAAGATGTAAGATTGGACTTCTAGATTTCTACAATGCACTGGAAGAGTTCAACGAATTGAAAATGATATCTACTAGATTTTTTCTCACCCAACTCTTTATTTCAATATTTGTATCTCAGTTGTGACAGCTACATTTTTATCTTACTATAAGATACTGTATCAGAATCTGCCTCCAATCTGAGTCTTCTCATAGTCATAGTTGGAAGGATACAATTTCAATGTGACATTACAAAAAAGCGGTTGATCGATGGTCTTACTGGTCTAGTGGTAACATGCAGGACTACTAATTTAAAGGTCATGAATAAGAATCTCAGCCCACCTTCCGATTTATCAGAACATGGATCGTAGATCGTTCATTCGTTGGGTAAGAGGCAGTCTGATCCAATTCACGATTCAACACTTATGATCCACAAATCGAATAAAAAACTTTTATTATCAAGTGGCTCATGTATCATCACAGTATGTATCTGAAACTTCAACATTGCAGTACTGAAGACAGCTAAATATAATTTTCTTTTAGGAATAATCAATGACGTAAATCAATAGAAATTGTTCTTTGACTTATATTTATATGTACTCCCTTCCAATTAATGAAATTACCAGTATCATTTCTGGTTTAAGCCTGTGACCCATTATTTAAAGATCCGATTAGACCTCTTAGCAAACAAAGTAGTCTAGATGAGATAATACAGTCTTCGAATTAGTGGGTTGCCCCCTGCCTGAAACAATTTTTTTCCTTCTTTAAGTCTTTTGGAGGGCAACCTAGTTTTAGAGTTTCTTTCATGAAGTACCAACCTGTCACAAAAAAATAATTCAAAGACTGATTATAAATATTCAGAGAAAAGGAATTTTAAGAACAAAGAATACACTTTGTGTTAAAAAAGCAAGATCACAAACCATTTTTCAATTTGATTAATGCAGTCTTCATGCTAACCTACTAGAGCTCGGGGCTAGTAAATTTCTTATTGAGCTAGTGCATTTTCTAAAGTTTGTGTATTCGGGCTAGTGGGAAATTTTTCATTATCAATAGTCCACATATAGTTTGGGCTAGTGCCTTAAAAATATTAGTTCGAACACTGTTAATGATTACCCGAGTACTTGATACTCACCTCAGCTCTATTATAAGTAAACTAATAAATTTAGGCTCTGCAAGAACTTGTCTGATTTTAGTGGAGGATGGACGGGATTTGCTTTGTTGGGTAACTGGTTGTTACTGTTAGCCCCTCATTATTTTGTCACATTGTTGTTAATTTTTTTTCCTTTCTTCTTAAATTTCAAAAGCTTTTATTTTATTTCATATTATATGATCAGAATTTTTTATGATCTTTTTAGGCTTTTTACATGTAGAAATATGGTAAAATGTGGTATAAAAATCAGTAAAAAATCATGGTTCTAAAGCTAATACAATGTTATTTCTTTTCAGATTTCACTGAAACTCTAACTATTTGATCAATATAAATTGAAGTGGAATATACTTTGTGGACATTCAGTTTGAATATGTTCATATTTTTACTGAGTTAGACTCGTTCAACAATTTTATGAGGATGCATTTCAAATTGTGTTATCCTGTTGATCAGATTAGAAAGATGACTCATCGTATTCTGTGTCAGAGACGATGCACTCTTACTCGAGCAATTGTGATGATATTAGTTATTGTTTTGGCATTGGTCACAATCCTTAATTATCATCATGGTCACTCTACCACTGCTTATGCAAATAAACCATTAAAATTACCTATAACAACTTGTAACATGTTAAACAAAGGTGGTCAACGCCTAGGACCTAACAATCATGATTTTCATGGAAATTTAAGGATTGGTCGAAAGGTTTTGATTATTGTTGATTCTCCATTTTCTAAAAATGCCAAACATATAGTAGCCTCAATGGAATCATCAAGATTTCCGTATAAAGTTGTAGATAATGAATTAAATTTACCAACATTAATACATACGGGCAAAGGACGTTTTGGTGTGATCATCTTCGAGACAATAAAGTTATATTTAGCACTTGATTCATGGAATCGCCAATTAATAGATAAGTATTGTCGAGAGTATGATGTTGGGTTGATATTTTTCATGAAACC
Source organism: Lutraria lutraria (assembly GCA_964023205.1). NCBI lineage: Eukaryota > Metazoa > Mollusca > Bivalvia > Venerida > Mactridae > Lutraria > Lutraria lutraria. The sequence goes on from OZ026836.1 coordinate 30,886,713, forward strand.
TATGGAAGAATATGATGTCTTGTCTGAGTATATGAAAGATTTTCAGTTCTCTGTACATTATAATGTGGCTTTAAAAGATTATCGACTAAATAGTGATTCTAAAGTTTGGAGAATTACGAAGCCAGGGGAGGTAATTACCGAAACTTTCCCTGAAGAAGACTGGGCAGTGTTTTATCCAAATCACTCAACTATTGAACCTCTGGCATATGCTACACAGACCAGTTCTATGTATGACGATTATGATCCAAGCAGTGTGGAGAAGGTAAGGACAGTCTACCCAGCAGTTCTAGACAATGGAGAATATGATGGAATCAGGAGAATCTTCTTTGGTCATGACTTCTCATTTTGGCTGCATGCATTGATGTTACTGGACAGTATTTCATTTCTGTCATATGGAAAGTTAAGTCTGGGGCTTGAACGTAATGTACAGATTGATATCGATGATATATTTGTTGGTGCTCAGGGTACTAGAATGAAGAAAGATGATGTATTGGTAAGTGTGAATATTTTTACTTGTAACAAGATTCTGAATCTGATATTAGTTATTTTGGCCTAAAGTATTATTTACTGCTTGTTGTTGTAATCAGATGTCACATTTTCATCAATCTGCCACAAATATAAATGAATCTTTCGTATTTTTCTACAGAATTAATTACTTTTTCACCTTCTGACAGTGCAATGTAACAAATTTCCACTGCAGGCAGTTCAACAATACAAAATTGAATGCCTCCTCACTGTATCAACCAATACTGATTAAATTTGATTCACCTATATTTACTGGCATCTACAGCTAAATATTTTCGCATATGTCATATAATGATATAGCTAGCAACTCTGCAAAAAAGAATTTACCTATTCTTGAGTTGATGTTTTCCCTGGTTTGCAAATTTGCAATTCAATGCAAATAAAGTAGCTTAATTCTAAACTCAGGTACTTATTGTGCTTCAATATTAAAGAGATAAATGCATTTTGGTGCATGGAAACTAAGACACGGCAGTTCCAGGGCATGCCCCTTTAATTTAGTTTCAGGTTTCATTGTGCAGTGCATGAACAGATAAAAGTGAACTGCTAACCAGACAATTGAACAGCCGCTTGGCTTTTTATCTGCTATACAACTAACAAGAACTAATTAAATAGATCAGTTAGTAAAAACTGGTTAAAGAGACCGCTATAAAACAATTTTTCATTACTGCTGTCAGGTGAACAGCTAAGAACTACTTAGGCTGTTGAAAAAAACTGCCAAAAAAATGTTGACATAAGCGGTTCAATTGATTTGTGGGTCATTAAGTTAAGAAATCATTATTGCAATCTTCATGATTTCCAGGTTTTCATGCAGAATTGTTACATATTTCTGTGCAAAAAGTTGTTTTTATTATCTTTTTTTAGGGGAATTGAGTTGCATTAACAATGATATAATTGAATGTTAAATGTAAATTTTGAAAAGATAAAAAACAGAACTTTATAATATTGTCATTTTTTATGTATTAATCTTTAAATCTACTAAGTTGAATGAAATTCAATTCTTAAAATCTTCTGCAAGCTATACAATCCTGTAATACAGTTTCACAGACCACATGTATAAGATAGCCTTTGTGTAATAATTGGTGTGTTTTATTTGTTCAGAATGAAAGATCTCCATCTTAGATAACGTCTTGTTAATGATTTTTACAGGAGGGTAGAATTTTGAATAGAGGTACATTATATTGTGTTGAAGTACTTTATGAAATGCTTTTCTAATTGCATATAAATCGTACCATATGTCATTAATGGATTGGGAAACTGCATTACAGTGAATTACTTCAGGATGATTAAATTTCCTGTAAAGTAAAATGAGATGTTAAATTCTCTAAATTCTCACTGTGCTCTTAATAAACAGTATGCACATGTTTGTGGTAAGTGGTGCCTTGATAGCATAGTATTATGATGGAATAATGCCTGAAATGTTACAATTTGTATATAGTGTATTGTTGTACTGTCTGCAGTGGAAATTTATTGCATTTATTCCAATTAAACATTTTCTGATCGATCATACTAGTGTTTTTGTTTGTAGTTCAAAATAATATTTACAGATATTCACATCATTATAATAGTGATATCTTGAGTGATATGTTAAATTTAATTCACTCACTTGTCTGTAATATCACCCATTGATCTATTATAAGTTTCAATACAACTCCTACAGTAGCTGTGTGTTAGTAGTTTTTCATCCTTGATTTATAGAATAGTTTTGGCAACATAATTTCAGCTTGTACATAAATATGAAATAAAATATGCATGAATGCAAAACATTAAGTTGAGCCTTTTCGAATAAAATATTTTATTCAAATTGAAGGAAATGGTTAAGTTTATTTTTTGGCGCAAATTTGTATTTGTCCTACGTTTCATGCAACGGTAATGCAACACCAAATTATTTGCACAGTTTTAGTGTGTTAAACCCATTAAAACAGTCTGAAATAAAATTTCATTCTTAATTTCCCATCATTAATTCTTTGATCATGTAGTGGGAAAATGTTGACTCATGAGTCTATATAGCTTGCATATTTCAGTGGAATATTTCTCTCTTCTGTGTTTCTGGTGAAATTGTAATCTAGTGTAGGATTGGTCTATTCTGCAAATGTCATGTGTAGAAAAATTACATTCATTTATTGAAGTAATTTATCTCAGCATGCTGTCAAGTGTTTTTTTAATCATGCTGGAATAAGGCCTAAAAATAAGTTTGTTTCTGGTTATATGCTCCTAAATTAAAAAGAAAAAAATGGGGAAGGTAGGTAAGCCAAGGGATTTTTTTTGTTATTGAAAGCGTGCAGAAAGGTAAACAAAACGAGGAAGTGGATGTACCATTCCTCAGGCCTAAAAAAGTATTGGGTTCAGGGGGAAAAATTATGGTTGATCGGGTAACTAGAAACAAACAGTATTTGTTTTACACCTAAATTAGAGATAATGTATATATTTATTTTAAATTGTTCCATTTACATAGCAAGATCTGTCTGTAGCCATGTTTTACCATTGAGACTTCACTGAGTTAGATACTCGTACATTTTAAGTTAATGACTTTTTCCTTGGTTTTTGTTTTGTCTTCATTTTATGTTGAATATCCTGCTACTTTCATTTTACTGGACATACTCATAGTGTTTAATTCACATAATTTCCATTTTATGTAGAACAAGCATATTATATACATGTATTGTAATTTTTCGTACCGAGTTAGTGAAACAACTTTTACCTATTTCCTTCTATGAACTATAACTTAAACCTTCAGATAGTTAGTGAAATCTGCTGGCTTTGTGTACTGAAAACAAAGTATGTAGTTTTCCATTATTAGATATCACATATCGCTGTATCTGTCATATTCGAAGATATAATTATATTGGTGTTACAGGCTCTAGTTGAAGCACAAGAAAGGTTACAGAAACAAATTGATGGATTTAGATTTATGTTGGGATTCTCTGGTTGGTACTATCAACATGGTACAGAGGAAGAAAATGTTGGTGATGAGACACTTCTCAGTGAGTAGACACTACTATGTCTATCTATCATGCTATCAAACATGCGACACTTCTCAGTGAGTACACACTACTATGTCTATCTATCATGCTATCAAACATGCGACACTTCTCAGTGAGTACACACTACTATGTCTATCTATCATGCTATCAAACATGCGACACTTCTCAGTGAGTACACACTACTATGTCTATCTATCATGCTATCAAACATGCGACACTTCTCAGTGAGTACACACTACTATGTCTATCTATCATGCTATCAAACATGCGACACTTCTCAGTGAGTACACACTACTATGTCTATCTATCATGCTATCAAACATGCGACACTTCTCAGTGAGTACACACTACTATGTCTATCTATCATGCTATCAAACATGCGACACTTCTCAGTGAGTACACACTACTATGTCTATCTATCATGCTATCAAACATGCGACACTTCTCAGTGAGTACACACTCTGTCTATCTATCATGCTATCAAACATGCGACACTTCTCAGTGAGTACACACTATGTCTATCTATCATGCTATCAAACATGAGACACTTCTCAGTGAGTACACACTCTGTCTATCTATCATGCTATCAAACATGCAACACTTCTCAGTGAGTACACACTATGTCTATCTATCATGCTATCAAACATGCGACACTTCTCAGTGAGTACACACTATGTCTATCTATCATGCTATCAAACATGCCAGTGAACCATTAAAACATGGCCTTCTTGAAATAGTTCATCACTATACAATGATTGGTATACTCCTTCGAAAGAAATTCAGGAAATCAAGAATTTTTCATGAACCAATTCTTGCATATTTCATGAAAAATTCATGAAATATGAATAACTATTTGACTCGGGAAACCTGACATAGCGGACTAGAGGTTGGGTGCTATACTCCCATTCAAACGGAGATGAATAGTTTGCATTCATGAATTTAATAGCAAGATTCTATCACTGCTTCATTGTATAAACCAGTCCTTAAATTGTTTTGAAAGCATTTAAATAATTGTGTTTACATGTATTTTACTTTCATTATCTAGTATACAAGGATCATTTCTATTGGTTCCCACATATGTGGAGACATGAACAACCGCATAAATTTAATGAAGATGAACTTCAAAAGAATATGCTTTTGAATCATCAGTTTGCTAAGGTCAGTATACTTAATACTTATTTAAAGTACATGTATCAAGAGAGGTCTGTCAGTTTTACTGTACCTCTTACATTGTTTTCTATCTTTGAGGTGTCATGCTTCTTATCATGAATGTTATTATGCCCCCTTTCCAGGACAAGGGGCTATATTGCTTTGCACATGTTGGTTGGTACATCTGTAACCAAATCTTGTCTGGGCAATAACTATAGAACTGAATGAGCTCAGCTCCTCAGATTTGGTAGGAAGGTTGGTCATCACATGTAGATGACCCCTACTAATTTTGAGGTTAAAGGTCAAGGCCTTACTATCCAGTTGCCTTTTAGGTGGCATTCACAAACACTTCTTAGTTTTCATTTGTTTCTATTGTTACTCTGATGAGTGATTCTATATTTCTTGTTTCTGTGTAGATGGTTGGTTGAATATAACAGGAGCCAATTGGACTCAATGTCTGCACAAAACTGTCTGACATGGTCTATTTTGATAAGCTACCTTGACGGATCTGCATTTCAAGAATGGAGGCCCTTGAATTATAAAAAAAACTTTAATTCTTGTTGGATATTTAAGTAAAAACAACCATCTTTGCATTTTGCTTTTGTTTATTTAATTCTAAAGCTAAACTTGAATTGAACTATTGCATCTGATATAGTGAATTTTTGTATTTGTATTATATCTGTTCAGGATAACAAAATTCCTGTGGTGCACCAATATGCAGTAGCCCCTCATCATTCAGGGGTCTTCCCTGTACATGAACCCTTATATACGGCATGGAAATCAGTCTGGGATATACGTGTGACAAGCAGTGAAGAGTATCCAAGGTTACATCCAAGCTGGGGTCGTAGAGGATTTGTTCACAGTGGAATAATGGTGAGTTATTTTTTATGTGCTCCGATTGTGTTGTTTATGTAAATAGCAACAGTGGGCCCATAATATTACTGAAAGTGGGCCCTCAATATTACTAAAAGAGGTCCCACAATATTACTAAAAATGAGTCTATTATACATCTAAAATCAGGCCCATCATATTACTAATAGTGGTACCATAATCTTATAATATTTTGGACAGAAACATTACTAATAGTGGAACTACAATAATACTAAGGAACCAAAGCATTACTAGTATTTGCAGTGTGTATAAAATCTTTGAAGTATTCAAATTGAATCAATCTGTTTACTTAGTATAGATGCTGTGAAGGTATGATCTCCATGTGAGAATGTGAAAGTAAATGACAAAATAAACGCTGGCAAATCTTGTATCTCTCTGCAAAGTGGTCAAGTCAAAATGTTTAGTTTTTGATTTGATGTTGTATTAAACAATAAATCAATGTTTCAGTGTGTCCTCCAAACATTTTCTTTATTACAGGTATTACCACGACAGACATGTGGATTGTTTACTCATAATTTATTGTACAGTGCATATCCAGGTGGACCAGGGAGATTAGAAAAAAGCATCCATGGGGGAGAACTCTTCCAAGATTTCTTGTACAATCCAGTATGTCATAAAATTGTTTGTATAACAGTTAAGACCACTATTTCTTGATATTCAATGTTTAAATCTCTGTACATCGTTTTAAGTGAAATACCTAACCTTTATTGTATTTACATTGTGCCATGTGCTTTGTTGTGGTAGTTTATTTATTCAAAGTCTACTTTACTCTTAATTTTTCAGTTGAACATTTTTATGACTCATTTGTCCAACTATGGGAATGATCGTTTAGCATTGTATACATTTGAGAGTGTTATCAAATTTGTACAATGTTGGACCAATC